>WJBH02000302.1:0-126553 GCA_013167095.2 Daphnia sinensis | reverse complement strand
AAACCAATATCTATACTTCTACATGTATACAGTATAGTGCATTCATATACAGATAGTGTATTAAATCTGTATACAGCATCATACCATTATTTTAATATGTGTACAGGCTATGTCTATATATCTTCATGCAAACAGGTTCAAAACCAATATCTATACTTCTACATGTATACAGTACAGTGCATTCATATACAGATAGTGTATTCAATGTGAATGCTCTATCATACCATGAGTTTTATATGTGTACATGCTATATCTATATCTCTTCATGTATACAGGTTTAAACCCAATATCTATTCTTCTACATGTATACAGTATAGTGCTTTCATATACAGATATTGTATTCAATCTGTATACAGTATCATACCATGAGTTTTATATGTGTACAGGCTGCATCTATATATCTTCATGCAAACAGGTTCAAAACCAATATCTATACTTCTACATGTATACAGTATAGTGCATTCATATACAGATAGTGTATTCAATCTGTATACAGTATCATACCATGAGTTTTATATGTGTACAGGCTATATCTATATATCTTCATGCAAACAGATTCAAAACCAATATCTATACTTCTACATGTATACAGTATAGTGCATTCATATACAGATAGTTTATTCAATGTAAATGCACTATTATACCATGAATTTTACAAGTGTATAGGCTATATCTATATATCTTCATGCAAACAGGATCAAAACCAATATCTATACTGCTACATGTATACAGTATAGTGCATTCATATACAGATAGTGTATTAAATCTGTATACAGCATCATACCAATAATTTTATATGTGTACAGGCTATGACTATATATCTTCATGCAAACAGGTTCAAAACCAATATCTATACTTCTACATGTATACAGTACAGTGCATTCATATACAGATAGTGTATTCAATGTGAATGCACTATCATACCATGAGTTTTATATATGCACAGGCTATAATTATATATCTTCATGCAAACAGGTTCAAAACCAATATCTATACTTCTACATGTATACAGTATAGTGCATTCATATACAGATAGTGTATTCAATCTGTATACAGTATAATACAATGAGTTTTATATGTAGACAAGCTATATCTATATATTTTCATGCAAACAGGTTCAAAACCAATATTTATACTTCTATATGTATACAGTATAGTGCATTCATATACAGATAGTGTATTCAATCTGTATACAGTATAATACAATGAGTATTATATGTGTACATGCTATATATATATATCTTCATGCATACAGGTTTAAAACCAATATCTATACTTCTAAATGTATACAGTACAGTGCATTCATATACAGATAGTTTATTCAATGTAAATGCACTATCATACCATGAATTTTAAAAGTGTATAGACTATATCTATATATCTTCATGCAAACAGGATCAAAACAAATATCTATACTGCTACATGTATACAGTATAGTGCATTCATATACAGATAGTGCATTCAATCTGTATACAGTAGCATACAATTAGTTTTGTATGTGTACAGGCTATGTCTATATATCTTCATGCAAACAGGTTCAAAACCAATATCTATACTTCTACATGTATACAATATAGTGCATTCATATACAGATAGTGTATTCAATCTGTATACAGTATCATTCAATGAGTTTTATATGTGTACAGGCTATATCTATATATCTTCATGCATACAGGTTTAAAACCAATACCTATACTTCTACATATATACAGTACAGTGCATTCATATACAGATAGTGTATTTAATGTACTATCATACCATGAGTTTTATATGTGTACAGGCTATATCTATATATCTTCATGAAAACAGGTTCAAAACCAATATCTGTACTTCTACAAGTATACAGTACAGTGCATTCATATACATATAGTGTATTCAATCTGTATACTGTATGATACCATGAGTTTTATATGTGTACATGCTATATCTATATATCTTCATGCATACAGGTTTAAAACCAATATCTATACGTCTAAATGGATACAGTACAGTGCATTCATATACATATAGTGTATTCAATCTGTATACAGTATCATACCATGAGTTTTATATGTGTGCAGGTGTTACTAACGCTAACGTGCATGTAACGTTGTAACAGAGAAGGATGAGGGATGAAGGATGAAATTGAAAGATGAAAATGACTTGGGG
The DNA here is from genome assembly GCA_013167095.2 of Daphnia sinensis. Taxonomy (NCBI): domain Eukaryota; kingdom Metazoa; phylum Arthropoda; class Branchiopoda; order Diplostraca; family Daphniidae; genus Daphnia; species Daphnia sinensis. Next base: position 124,405 of record WJBH02000302.1, on the reverse strand, counting down.
GAAAAACGAATGGCTGTATTCTTTGTTTAGCGAGATGAGAGGGGGTTACAAATTTCCAACGTGGGACAAAAAAAGAGAGAGATTTGGGGGTACTTGATTACTTCGTTACTTGATTAATACTGAACTAACAAGGGGGGCAAGGGCCTTAACGTAAACTTAAATTAAGAGTGCCCTTGCCACCTACAATCCTGCCCGTGAGGGCAGCACCGTAGGTGACAGCGGGCCCACCTGTTCACAGGTACAAACAAACAATTGGAAACTTCAGAGAAAACTTACAAAAAAAAAAATCTACATTATTACACAGGACTATACATACACCAATTTGACATTTTACAATTTTGACCTTTTACATTTTACCATTCTACAATTTTACATTTTACCATTTTATACTTTTTACTTTTTACTATTTTACGACTTATACCTTTTACCATTTTACGAATTATACCTTTTTGACATTTTACATTTTATACCCTTTACAAATTATACATTTTTTTACAACAATCGACTATTTACATTAAATTTGACCTGCCGACCCCGAATTTTACTGTGACAACCCCATATTTTCACTTTTTACGTAAACGTCCTGCTCTTTGGCCGTGGCCATAACACAGAGCTTGCTCACTGGACGAATACAAGGGTTTTTGTGGTTGCTAACTTGCACTTTCACCACTCGTACAACGTTATCCGACTCACTGGGAAGAACCTCTATCACTTTTCCCAACGGCCATTGTCCACGTAAAGTATTCGGCTCGATGACGAGTACTAGGTCTCCGACGGTAACGTTTGGCCGATTTTCCGTCCATTTTCTCCTTTCTGTCAGGTGCGGAACGTATTCGCGAAGCCATCTATTCCAGAAGTGTTGTAAGATGGCCTGACTTTGAAGGAACTGTTTGGCTGTGACGTCCAGGTTATCCGCGTCTCCCAATTTTAGCGGAACGTAAGGACGGGCTCCTACGTGGAGAAAATGATTTGGTGTTAGCGGGTCGGGATCTCCTGGATCCATGCTGAGGTGCGTTAGCGGCCGAGCGTTCAAGAGGGCTGCTACTTCTGAGATCACCGTTCTTAGGACCCGATCGGTGACTAACTGATTTCCGACGCTGACCTTCATAGCTCGTTTGCACGATTGCACGAGCCTCTCCCAAACTCCGCCGAAATGGGGTCCGTGAGGAGGAGAGAAATGCCACTCTATTTGTTGGCATGCCATCTTCGACTGCAACTCCTGATGTTGTTTCACTAACTCCGTTAACGCTTGGCGGAGTTCTTGTTCCCCAGCGACGAGATTAGTTCCGTTGTCGCTGTAAACAACGTTCGGCTTCCCACGTAGACTCACGAACCGGGTAAAACATAGCATGAATTCTTCGAGACTGAGGCCATCGGAGACTTCTAGGTGAACGGCTCTAGTTGTTAGGCACGTAAACAAGCACACCCAGCGTTTTTCGTGTCTACATCCTCTTCCACCGACTCGTACTGTTAGCGGGCCGAAGTAATCGACTCCAGTGTAGGTGAAAGGTGGAAGATAGGGAGTGAGACGATGTACGGGTAATGAGGCCATAAGCGGAGGAATTGGTTTTGACGATCTGCGTTTACAAGGCCAGCAAGTGTTGACGACCGATTTGATGACGTTGCGTCCAGCGATTATCCAGTAACGTGTACGTAACTCCGTCAGCAATCTCTCGGACTTGATGTGTAGTTTCCGTGTGTGGCAATCCCATACAATCCGCCGTGTCGTAAGCTGATCAGCTGGAAGCAGGATGGGATGCTTTGTAGAATAATCTATTGGAGCTTGCAATATGCGTCCTCCTACACGCAACTGTCCGATTTCATCCAGGAAAGGGCTGAACGTGCGAAGTTTTGACTTCAGAGGCAATTCTAAACCTTTGGTTAGGGCGTAGATTTCTTCCGTAAAGGCCAGTTCTTGGGTACGTTTTACGCAAAGTGTGAGGGCCGCCAACATTTCTTCGGCCGTCAACTCTCCAACGGTGGGCTTGCCAATTCCCATCTTCGCTCTGACGTTTGTCGCGAACCTCCGGCACCAAGCGATGACCCTCTGGATCCTCAGGAGACTAGAAAATCTTCTTACGCAGTCATCAATCGAGTGATTTTCTTCCTCCCTTTTGACAGCGAAGACTCGAAGCACGTTTACGTCACTCTCCTCCGGTTCCGCGATCTCATCCCAAGTATTCCACTCCGACGGATCGAGCTTCAGGAACGGAGGGCCTTCGTGGAATTTCACCAACTCTTCGACGTTCTTCGGGTCGATGCCACGACTACATAAGTCTGCGGGATTGTTGATTCCGGAAACGTGACGCCATTGCCTTCGATTTGTATTTCTGAGGATCTTGCCAATCCGATTGTTCACGAAGGTTTCGAATCGGCAGGTGCGGGAATGGATCCAACGTAGGACGGTTTGCGAGTCGGTGTGGAAAGTGACTTCACGTAAATCGATTTCTAACTCTCGACAGACCACCAAAGCAATGTTTAGGCCTTCCACTGCAGCCTGCAACTCCAATCGCGGGATCGTAAGGCCTTTTACAGGTGTTACGTGAGTTTTAGCCATGACGAAGGATACGTCGATCGACTGGTCTTCGAAGACATAGCGGAAGTACGCGACAGCTCCATATCCTTTTGTGCTTGCATCCGTGAATACATGCAGGTGCTGTTGCGTCCAACGCCCACGTTGATGTCTAAAACATCTTGGTACCATCAGCAACTCCAGGTTTTCCAGATGCTCGTACCAGTAGTGGAAACGTTGGCCTAATTCTTCGGGAATAGGATCATCCCAGTCGATTCTTTTCTCGTACGTCCAAATGTCTTGTAGAAGTGTCTTCATTAGAAAGACAACTGGAGCGACGAGTCCCAACGGGTCGTAGACACTGGAGATTATGCTAAGGAAGCTCCTTTTAGTGAGAACGTCATGGCTGGGCTGTTTACGTATCTTGAACGTTAACATATCCGTTTCCCCGTTCCACATTACTCCAAGCGTTCGCTCGATGGGCAACCTTTCCAAATCAAGGTCCAAGGTTGGTGAGGCCAAACCGAACTCCCGTAGAGACGATATAACCTTCCTTGATGAGGACGTCCACTTCGTTAGGTTGAAACCGCCAAGTTGCAATAGCTTCTTCATTTGGCGGGCCCGTTTGACTGCCCCGTCTTCGGAATCGAAGGAATCGAGGTAGTTGTCAACGTAGAAGTTCCTTCGAACGCTCTCTGCAGCCTCCGGATACTGGTCGCGATTATCGTGTGCAGTCCGGTTGAGGGCGAAAATACAGGTCGTTGGGGAAGATACCGATCCAAAGACGTGGACTGTCATTTGGTACGTTAACGGTGCGTGATTACTGCCAGGCGTTCGATAGACAAACCTATAGGCACCTGGTCTTCAACTGGGACCTTCACTTGGTGAAACATCTTCTCGATATCCGCTCCCACTGGTATCAGGTTTCTTCGGAAACGTAAGAGCACACCTAGTAGGCTTACGAGAAGATTGGGTCCACGTAACAGGTTCTGGTTGATTGACGTTCCTCCATACTCAGCGGCTCCGTCGAAAACAACTCGAACTTTCGTCGTAGAGCTGGAAGGGCTTACGACTCCGTGGTGTGGTAAATACCACGTCTTACTGGATCTGTTCCGTAACTCGTCGGTCGTGAGGAGTCTAGCATGATCCAGGCTGATGTACTCCTTAACAACTGCATCATACTTCCGGGCGAAGTCTTCATCTCGTTGAAATCGCCTCTCCATGGAAAAGAGCCTTTTCAATGCAGTTGCCCGATTGTCCGGAAGGTTGACGTTGTCGGTTTTCCACATAAGACCGACTTGATACCGGTTACCGACATTTTTTACTGTTGACTCGAGGATACGTTGTCCGCGTAGATCGTCTTCGGAGAGAACAGGCTGCTCCACGTCTACGTCTTTTGCCTCCAGCTGCCAGAATTTCTTGACTAACTCGTTGAGGCCTTCGGGACGTTCCTCGGCTACTAGATGAGCGATGAACGGGTGTCCATCTTGCGGCGGGCCCGTTTGACCACCCAGGCACCAACCAAACGGTGTTTTGAAGGCGATAGGCCCAATTGTTCCAGCCGGCGGCTTGACGGAATCTATGTGGTCGTGGGCCTCTGCAACGTCCAGTCCAATCAATACACCAACGTCTTCGGGTTGTACGTTCGGGACATCAATACCACGTAGGTGTGTCCAACATTCCAATTGACGAGGGCTGATTGGGGCGTTTGGCGTAACCTTCAAGTTATCCACGGCGTAGGCATGTTTGACTTCAAACCGGCTTGTTCCGTCGATTGAAGATAGGGAGAAGTTCACAACCGATGCTTGAACGTTCGACGTGGATCCATCATAAGAAACAACGTTGATGCGTTTAGGCTGTCCAACTAATCCCAACCTCTTTACTACGTCGCTCCGGATCAGGGTAGTATCGCTCCCGGTGTCCAAGAACCCGAAAGTGTCGACCCATCTTGCACCGACACTAATACGAACGGGTACGATCTTGAAACGTACACGTCGCTTTACTGTTTGCCTCTGGGTTAGTGTCCCAAGAAATGCAGTCGATGTAGACGCTGCGGGCGACGTTAGGTCCGATAGTTTCCTCAGTGGGATGAATTCGGACCCGTGAAGCAAGGGATGGTGTCTTGATCCAGCGCATCTACCCAGGGTACATTTGATGTCCCTGGGACACTCCTTGCGTTCATGTTTGCCGGTGAGGCATAGTAGACACCTTCCGGACTTAAACACGACTTCAGCCCGTTTCGTGGGCGTGAAGGACATAAACACGTTACAGCTGTCCAGGTTGTGAGCCCTCCCGTTGCAGGCTAGGCACCTCCACTGGTCAGTCTTCTTTACTGCCCTTTCTTCCGTCTTCGGTCGTCGTCCCATGGGAGCGGCTGATGATGGAGATGATGCAGTTGCTTTAGAGCCTTCCTCTGTCGTAACGTGTCCAATGGTTGACGTATGAGAAGCGGTCGTTTTCTTGACTGGCTTCTTATCGTCAAACCGTATCAATTTGGACGTCGACGTGGGCAAGGACTCAAATACGTTTTTACCATGTTGTTTACTCATGGATTTTACTGTTACCCAATCGTCCAGGTCCAGAACGTTTAGCTCTGCACCTGCTCTTTTCCTTTTTTTGTTCCACTTGTCTTTAAGATGTGGCGTCAGCTTTGCTTCTATGGCCATCAGGGTAGTACGACTCTGAAGCTCATGTGCATATCTTGATTGTGAGAGCGTCGCTACTGCTCCATGCAACCGGTTTGCAAACGTCTTCAGATTTGCAGCATCTTGGTTTTTCAGAGGAGGAATTTCCAGTAGGTCGTCGAGGTACGTTTGGTCCATGACTTCGGTGCGGCCGTAAACTGCATCAAGACGTTCCCACACCACGGAGTACATCGCTTCATCGGCGAGGCATTCGCCGATCTCGTTCCGGACCTCCTTCGACAGCAGCTCTTCCAACATGAAGAGTAGGGCTGGAGAACCGTTATATTCGCTCTCGTACAATGCTCGAAATTGGCCTTAAAACGGGCGTAATTCTTCGGGTTCCCGTCGAACGGCTGGATCGTGAAGCTCGGGGTACGTGGACGACTACAGCATCCGCTATGGGGATGGTTGGAAGTGCCAGCGGCAGGTGGAGGTTCAGGGGTCGTGTCCGAAGACGCATCGTCCCCAAGAGGTGGGCAAGGGCTGCAGGTTGGAGGCATGATAGGCAAGGGTCTTGGTTTAGGGTTTTGGACAGAAGAACTCATTGTAGCACCACGGCTGGACAAGTCTCTGCGGTGCATTACGGTGGCTTCGATGGACTTCAACGTCGCCCGATTGGAGATGTCTTCTCTGGCCGCAGGTGTCTGTGATCGTTTGGGAAGGCGTGTTTCTTGGTCCAGAACTTGCTCTTGTATTGTTCTCAGTTGGATCTGGTTGACTTCCATCTTCGTCTTTAGACCCTCAATCTGAGCGTTTAGATCCAAGTTAACCTCCTTGATCTTCTCGTCCATTGCACGTAGACTCTGACGTGCATCTTTGACCAAATTTGTGTTAGCAGTGATTTCCGATGACGTTTTTTCTGCGCTGTCAACGAGTTTACTTAGCTGCTCACCCATGCCTTTTAGCGCCTTGCTCAACGTTTCTGTGGCTGACGTGTTACTTGCTTCCATCTGAATCCGTGCACGTTCCATCTTGACTTCTAGTTCCAGCATCTGTTTCTGGATGCACAAATCCTGCTGGCTGGGTTGACCAAGGGATGACGTGGAACGGGTAGACCTCTTCTGCGATAGCGTGGTGCTAATTGTGACGTCTGAAGCTATTGTACCAATAGAGCTGGCTGACTGACGTGACGACGTGGCATACCTAATGGCGAACTGGAGGATTTCCACGTGGTCGGTATCAAATTGGACCTCCCATTTTTCACATGCTTGTCGTTGAGGATCCGTAATGCCGGGTAGACTGTCCATATATTGATGATGAAGGCCTTTGACGTCTTCGTAAATGCGAATTAACTCGTCTCGCCATGCTGCGACTTGCAATTTCTTGAGTCGAATGGCTCCCATCTTGTGGTCTGTCACTGCTTTTCTGAGCTGATTCGTTAACTTCGTGTGTGCGGCCTTTCTTCTCCCACGTTTCTGCTTGAGATCGTTGTCTGGGAGGAGGGGGCCTTCATTCTTCATTGCTTCTGGCTTCATTTCGTCTCCAACGGAGATATTGCCGGCCGACTCAATACTCTCGGCTTTTGCTACGGCTTCACTCATGACGTAGAAACGTTCAAAGACAAGGAAGTAGTCACACGTAAACGGATGTCGATGATTCACGTAGATACAGCGACGATACAGTCAGATACGCGAGGCGTGGTAGACTGGGCTTTGCCTTCAGGATGGCGTGGACGTATGTCAAAGGCTTACAACAGGGAAAATACCCGACAATTTTACTGAATCTAACAAGTTTTACTAGGGGTAACAAGAGAAATGCACGTGTTCGTTAAATCCCGGGTTTCGGCACCATTTGTTACTAACGCTAACGTGCATGTAACGTTGTAACAGAGAAGGATGAGGGATGAAGGATGAAATTGAAAGATGAAAATGACTTGGGGGAAAAACGAATGGCTGTATTCTTTGTTTAGCGAGATGAGAGGGGGTTACAAATTTCCAACGTGGGACAAAAAAAGAGAGAGATTTGGGGGTACTTGATTACTTCGTTACTTGATTAATACTGAACTAACAAGGGGGGCAAGGGCCTTAACGTAAACTTAAATTAAGAGTGCCCTTGCCACCTACAATCCTGCCCGTGAGGGCAGCACCGTAGGTGACAGCAGGCTATATCTATATATCTTCATGCAAACAGGTTGAAAACCAATATCTCTACTGAAAATGAGAACCAATATACTCATGACTGAAAATAAATTTTTTGACTTTTTTTTTCAATCGTGTTTAGTCTTCTTCGCTGTCAGACCATCTCCGTTTTCCACTTCTTCTCTCCTCTCCGTCTTCAAAAATCCTTTTTCGACTTGGATCGGTTGCGTAATCTCGTGTGTTTTCCCATCCATGTCTCTTCCTACCATATTTGCATTGTGACGAACCAGGATATCCATAGCCGTCGTTTGTCGAAATATTGTTGCCATGTGCAATGCCGTGTGCTTGCCTGGTGTAGTCTTTTCGTTTATATCAATGTCTTTCCTTTGACAGGTCAACTTGACGATTCCATCGTTTCCATATCTGGCTGCATAATGTAGGGCAGTGCTGTTATCCTTCGCTTTCTGCGCTACATTACTGCTGCACCATAAATAGTGAGCCAGGTCTTCTTCGTGTCCGTAGGCGATGGCTACCATTAACGGTGTTTCGCCTAAGCTGTTGTATGCGGCAAACGTACATTTATGATATCGAAGAATCCTCACCAACAACTTGTTTTTTTGTGCTGCCGCTATGTGTGCGATGGTGCGGCCATTTTCCTCAATATCGGGGTCGGCTCCATAAGATAACAGTAAATCTGTTATATCCAGTTTCTCTAATTTTACACTTCTATGCAGTAGCGTTCTTTCGTTGAATTTCTTATTCAGAAACTCTGCCTTCGGGTGGTAATCCCAAGCTGCCGGTCCTAGTTTCTTCAATATAAATTTTCTGATTTCTTCTCTTGGAGCATACACCATGTCTAGAGATCTAAGATTTCACCGTTGCTCAGTCTGGTGATGGCCTGTGCTCTCTTACGCACAGCGTCAGCTCGTGCTGCCGATAACGTAGGAATTGTCTTCATTGCACAGTTGTTGCATTTTGTCACGAATTCTGTTGGGATTATCTCCTGTGTAATTTTTCTGTTGGAAACGCCTGGACAGAAACCGTAGTCTCCAAAATTTCTCTCTCTCTCTGTCTCGCTATCCGTTTTATTTTCACTGTCACTCACGATGGCTAATTCATATTTCTCACTTGTGTCGCTCTTTTTATCGGGTTCACTATCTCCCTCACGTTCGCTGATGTCATCAGGCTCACTAAATTCGTCACGTTCACTAATTTTTTCCGTTTTGTCGTCGCCAAAGTTAAGGTGGAACGCGACGGCATTTGCAGTGGTGTTTTCTCTTCGTCTCGTTTCAGTTTCTTGTCCCACCGTTGTGTCACTTGCACTTTCTCCATTACTTGCACTTTCTACACTTGCAATTTTTCGTTTCACCGTTATACTTATCTCTACTCCGTTGATCACAATGTTGAAACTTTCCACTTCGTAAGTGGTATTTCACGGACTGCTACTCAAGTTTAGTAAGTATGTTTAATTTGTGGTTCTTTCCCTTCACCTGATCTAGTTAAAATGACATTGTTAGTTCCTTTTTTGTTAGTTGAGAATGTCAAATGGACAAGTTGACATTTTTTTTAAATTGGTTTTTGTTTTGAATCCGTTAAACATCTGCAAAGGTCTTCCCAGACCATTCCGTATCCTACAACGTAAGTGCATGTTGTGTGTTTTCCCGTGCACTTGCGAGTTGTTTCTGTTTCCCAATTTTCTTCCATTGTTGGGTACAAGCGTTGTCTAGATGCTCTTGGTAGAGTTGAACGGGATTGTAATGTTCTGTCAGAGGTAAGTGGTGCTGGTGCCAACATTCTGGTAAAAGGTTGTTCTATTATTTCATCTGTTCCTTGTGTGTTGGAATTGGCAATCATCGATGTTAACTCGTGTGCTTCTTCCATATTTATTCCGTATTTCCGTAATCTTCTGGTTTGCTGGAATTTTACTTTAATCTTCGTAAATGGATTGCAAATGATGAATATGCGCAGGCATATTAATAATGCAATGAATCCAATTATAGATAGACTTAGAATTTTTAAAGTGTCGAACCATGAAAACATGGTTCCTATTTGATTATCTTGCTTTTCCGACATTACAATGTCGGATACTGAATTTGCTTCCGATTCCTGCATTCTGCCAACGATGTCATTCAGGATGTTTAATTGTTCCATTTCCATTTTTTCATGCGCCGGATGGCTTTTCAATCCATAATCGAAGTCCTTTAAATGTAGTTCTTCAAATTCTGTAATTAATTCCAAATTTGGCATTTGGATGCTTGGTTTTTGTTTTACCCAATCTCCATTTGTCGAATTGTCTTCCCAAATGTGTGTGAATCCATTTAGGTTTACTAAGTGAGATTTCCAGAAACAATCGGAGTACGGATGGATTGACCAACCGTCTATTCCAATTGTACAATTTTTATCTTCATAGGTGAAAAATGGCTGGAACCCACATTTGGATTCCTTTGCAGAGACGAAAATTCTTTTTGCCTCACATTGTTTTGTAGCGATAGTGCTTGTCCGGAACCTTGTAGCCTTGAGCAAATTGGTAGTCCGATAGTTGACGCAGCGAGGATACCGTTACCTTGAGCCAAAATTACTGCTTGATATCTCTTTATTGTAGAAAGTTGGCAATATTTTACATCTCGAATTTCAATCGCGAGCTTGTTTTCGTTTTCAGTTTCAATCCTTATTTTATACTGTTCGTGTAGCTTATTGATTTGAAAAGTGACTTTTTCTTCGAATTCATTTATGTTTTTAGGTAAGCCATTCTCTTCATTTTCTGGTGTTTCTTGTGTTGGTTCTTCCGGCACTTTTTCTAGCGTTAGGGATGCTGCCTCTGGTTTTTCTTGTTGAATCGGATGCTCATTGTCCTCAATGATTTCAAAGCCTATTTCTTCTGTAGGATTCTGATTTATTTGAATTATTTCTTCACTTGTTTTACTTGTTGATTGAATTGTTGTTGCGGCTGTCGTTGTTGTTCGAATTGTTGTAGTCGTCGTCGAGGTCGTTGTAGTTTTTGGAGTTTCAGATTTAGGAGTTATTATAGGCTTCGATGTTGTAGTTGATGTAGGTCTCGTCGTCGTTGTTGCTTTTGTGGTCGTAGTTGTGGTTCTAGTTGTTGTCGTCGTTGGTCTAGTTGTTGTTGTTGCTCTATTCGTCGTAGTCGTTGGTCTAGTTGTTGTTGTTTGCTTTGCAGTTGTTGTTGTAGGTTTTGTTGTTGGTATTGTAGGCTTTGTAGTTAACGATTTTGTGGTTGTAGAGGTGTGCTTTGCAGATGTAGTGGTTGGCTTAGTAGTTGTTGACAACGTCGTTTTTATAGTTGTTGAAGTTAATTTAGTAGTGGGTTTTTCTGTTGTCGTTGTACTCGAAGTTTTAAGACTGTAGTGGACCTCGTTTCGTTGTTCAATTTCTCTTCTCGTTTTAGTAGTGGTGAAATAGATGGCAGTTGCTTTCCATCTAATGGTTGTTGAGCACTTAACGCCATAATAGCTGCTGCTGAGAGTGTCCTTACTTGGTGTGGATTCCGATATTCGAAACTAAACTGCTGTTTGATGCTAGTTGCTCCACGGCAATGTCCAAGACTCAGACGTCCTACTTTTAATGTAAGACACTTACTGTCTGACGCTGGTGAGTGTAGCCCAGTTCTATCTGTTGCCATGAGCTGTCCTGTATGTTCGAAAGTTCCCCAAATCGAACTTGTGTTGGCACACTTTTGGAGAACAAGCATAGTTGTATTTGCTTCGATGCGGTTGTTAGTGTTGAATGGTCTTATGGTGAAATCGGATGTAAATTCGAAAGCTTGGCCTTTCTCGTTTGCTCTGCTACAGTTTTCTACTGATACTTGTGTTTTCACCAAAGGATCGTTACTCGTAATGTATTCTTTTAATTCTTCTTGGCATTTCGTCCAATCTGTGTCGCAATCTTCCAGAGTGAGTGGTTTATCTAGTCCATGGTGCGTTACACATTTTTCATTCGGGTGTTGTCCATTCTTCAATAATCCCCAGGCAATCATATCCCAGATGATATTTCCGGTGCCGTGATTTGTTTTTAGAATTCCACCAAAAATGGGTGAGTTTATTGTAATTGTTATTGTTTTTCTTTGCTCCATTCTTACTTCTCGAATCTCTTGAAGTGTTATGTCCTGGAAGTTTTCCGCAATTTCCGGATTGGTGTTTATTGTCTGGAAATACCACTGCTGGTTCCTTAAAGATTGCTGTTCCATAGAACATTGTTCTAGTTTCCGAATCTCATCACTCACTAAGGTTAGACACATTTCTGACTCTTGTGAAATTATATAGAAGTTGTCTTTTTCAAGTATCCATTTGGTCGAGTCTTCCGAACAAGTGGCTGCGAATACATGATTATTTGTTGTTTCCGTAATACAGATGTTGGAATTTTGTATTCTTATTGTGTGATCGACGATATACTCGAATTCCATTCCCGATGGTAATACCTCGCCTGCTGATAATTGTGAGTATGTGGTTAGTGAGTTGCTGCTTCCAGGCTGGTAAGAGATGTAGAGTGTTGCATTCTTTTGTGATATTTTTCCTTTTTCGTAGATAACTTTTTCTTTCTTGTGTACCAATTGAATAGTTCCCCAGGCATAGGATATGCTGTAGAGTCGAATTCCAAGTTGCTCGTCCTCGATAGGAGTATTAAACAAGAACTGCACTTCTTGAAGAAGGGAACGTTGTGGTCTAGATTTATGTAGATCTCTGTATTCTTCGCAAACTGACGTAATGAGGTTGGTATTCTTGAGGCAAATTTTGATTGTGGCTTTGAATGTTTCATACAATATCTTTGTTGTTTCTGCAGGAAATGTGAGGTACGTCAGAGGTATCCCTGTTACCTTGAATCCAGTTGCCGCTACGTCTTTTCAGGTTTGTTTAAGAAAGAAATTTTTATTTGTCGAATATCATCGTATAGACGACTGGAGTTGTTGATTTCCGGTGCACGAGGGATCTCCAGGTAACCTTTTCCTTTTAATAGTGTTTGAGAGTATGAGTGGTTCGTCGTCCTTTCACCCCATACGATGACGTTTTGATTGATGAAGTATTGTCCTTCTTGTTGAGTTGTATTTAGTAGTCCAAAAGGGCTCTCGATGGGTTGGTCAGGTCTTTCTTGGCGAAGTGTTATCTTTTCCGCGATGCAGTTGAGGGTATGGTATTCTTTTATGGTATACCATTTTCCTTCACCTGTGGGTGTTGCGGTGAAGCTGATGCTTGTTGGTCCTGTCTGCATGTTATTTTCGCCACACTTTTTATCATTCACCATTCGCCAACATTCTAGTGGTGTAATCAGTTTTGTTTCTTGGGAATATATGGTGTCAAAAGATCCAATCCAGAAAGATCCCGTTATTTTCTTTGTCTTTGTCCACTGGCGGCATGTCCATCCTTTCCAGGTCGCTGCAGGCTTTTGGTTGGTGATTAAGGTGTAAGATGTCGGTATTCTTGTTGAGTATTGTTTTTCCATTGCATCATTGTTGCAGTAATATGGAGATTCCAGATCCAAAATTCCTCGAATTTTTACGTTATTGCAATCACAAACCGTGGCGTAGATAGGATGAGTTGGGTTGATATGTTGTCGTTCTGTCATCGTGGAAAGTTTGGGTTCTTATTGGTTGTGATGCGGATTTTCTGTCCTGAGTGGTGTGCAGTAAGTTATTGGTTGTTTCTTCTAGGGATGTTCCATGAGTGCTTATTTTGACGTTCGGATCTTGTTTCTTCTGTCTACCCGGGCGACGTTTTTGGAATTGATGAGCATCAGTCTGTTCAAATTTTTCTGGTACGGTTGTTGGGTTATTGGTTATTTCTTTTTTCGTTGTTTCTTCTTTCCTCGGTGTATAGAGTTTTAGGCGATTGGCGTGCACAATAGACTTCAGTTTTTTATTTTCTACATGTTGAATCTCGTAGTTAATGTCTGAATAACTGCGAGTAACTTGCAATGGTCCATTCCATCGTAGTATGAATTTTCCTGCTGTTAGTGGTGCTTTCAGCAGGACGTAGTCGCCAACGTTGTATTTCACCATTTTCGTGTTGTTGTCGTAATATTTTTTCTGTCTTGTTGCTGCTTTGAAGAGATGTTCTCTTGCCAATTTTTGGGCTTTTTCCCACTGATGTGAATACATCATGCTAGTATCTTCGTATGTTTCGTATCTTCTGTTGATCTTGATGTCGTTGGGCATTATGGGCTCTCGTCCAAAAAACAGGTAGAATGGTGTTTCTTTGATTGAAGCTTGTTTAGCTGTGTTGTAGGCGAAGGTCACAAAGGGTAGATATTTATCCCATTTTTCTGGTTCATCTGCGACGTAGCAAGCGAGCATGTCGCAGAGAGTGCGGTTGAATCTTTCTACCAGTCCGTCGGCTTGGGGATGGTACGCTGTTGTTCTTATACGCCGAATGTTGAATAATTTACACACGTCTTCTATCAAACTGGATAGGAAGTTAGTACCCTGATCTGTTAGTACTACTTCTGGAGAGCCATACTTTGTAAATATTTTGTTAACCAATACCTTAGCTATTGTTTGGGCTGTCTGGTTTCTCTTTGGATATGTAAAGACAAATCTGCTAGCATAGTCAGAAAGAACTAAAATATACCTATATCCCTTAGCGCTTTCTTGAACTGGCCCTACTACATCCATTGCAATTCACTCCCACACTCCTTCAACTGGAGGTAGGGGGAGCAATGGTGCTCTGTTTCCTCCTATTGCTTTTCTCCTGCTACAAATTAAACAGCTCTTAACATACTCTTTAACGGAGGCGTCTAAATTTGGCCATGTATACTGTCTTAGGATCCTATCTATCGTTTTTTGTATTCCTAGATGTCCTGCTAATAGCGAATCGTGGTTAACTTCAAGCAATTCACGTACCATACTTTTCGGTACGACTCTCCTGCACTGTGCATCTATTAAAATTCCGCTACTACTAATCGCAAATTGTCTTCTAATATCATCACGTGGGTCTCCTGTTTCTAATTCTCTGATTATTTTCCCACAATACTCATCTTCGTTTTGATGGTTGATCCACCTATCTATTTCCATGTTTTCTGTACAGGCTTTGTTCCATTCTTCTTTCGTCTTTCCGTACTTTACTTCCGTTTTTGTTTTCGCGTTTGTTGACCTTGTTTCTATTTTGCTACCGGCACTATTGGTGTACGGCTAAGAGTGTCAGCATTTTGGTGTGACTTTCCTGGCCGATATCCAATTACGATTTCAAATTCTAGTAACTTTAGTGCCCATCTAGCTAACCTTCCTGCTGGTTCTGTTTTACTCATTAACCATTCCAAAGGTCGGTGATCTGTGTAGACGGTAAACCTACGTCCGTATAATTACGTTCTAAAAACTTCCATAGCGTGGATGATGGCATATGCCTCTTTCTCTGTGGTTGACCACTTGGCCTCACGGTCGTTCAGATGTTTAGAGGTATACGCGATGACGACTTCTACGCCGTCCGATTCACGAAGTTCCTGTTCGTCGGACTCCGCAAATTCCGCTGATTGAGGTGGAGTCTGTACTTGTGCCAAGACCGCTCCTATTCCGTATCCTGAGGCATCCATATAGATGATAAATTCGCGCGAAAAATCTGGATAGCCTAGTATAGGTCTAGTAATGAGACAGTTCTTTATACAGTCAAAGGCGTCCCTTTGTTCCTCCCCCCATTTCCATTCCGCCGACTTTTTAGTGAGCGCAGTTAAAGGATGGGCTTTATCAGCAAAAGCCGGTATGAATTTTCTATAAAAGCTAGCTAGTCCTAAAAATGAGCTCAGTTCTTTAACGTTTTTGGGTGCTGGGTATTTAATAATTGCTTCTAACTTCTTTTTGTTCGGTGTTATCCCTTTTCTTGAAACGATATATCCTAGGTAGTCTAATTCTTCCTTAAAAAACTCGCACTTTTTTCTTTTTAATTTTAAACCTGCTGGTTTTAACAGTTTAAAAACTGTTTCCAAATGTGTCACATGTTCAGTGATTGATTTACTTATATTATAATGTCGTCGAGATAGATCAATGCGAATTTGTACAATACCGTTTACAAGATGTTCTTCATTGCTCTCTGGAAAGTACTTGGTGCATTTGTTAAACCAAACGGCATGCGATTAAATTCGTATTGCCCAAACTCGCAGACAAAAGCTGTTTTATTCTTATCGTTTTCTTCTATCTCTGTCTGCCAGTATCCGCTTAGCAAATCCAATGTTGAGAAATAGACTGCTCCGCACAAAGCGTCAATGGTATCATCTATTCTAGGTAGAGGGTATTTATCTTTTACAGTAAATTTATTTAAAGCTCTGTAGTCGATGCACATACGCATTTCCCCATCCTATTTCGGGACCATTACGATGGCTGCTGAAAATGGGCTGTGACTTTCTCGAATAATTCTGTTACTTAACATTACCTCAATTTTAGTTTTAACATCTAATTTTAGAGATTTTGGTGTTCTTCGCATTCTCTGATTAATTGGGGCGTGATATCCTGTGTTAATGTGTTTCACACTTGTTGCTAGTCCTAAATCGGATTCCTTATCCGCGAATAGCTCAGCGTGTTTTTTAAGTAGAATCTCAATTTTAATTTTTACCTCATTTGATACATTGGGTATTTGGTTTTTAATAGAATTATCGGTTTGTTCTGAATTTGTGTTAAAATCTTTTTGGACAAAGGATTCTAAATTGCGATAGTCTTCTGGTGTTAGCTCATCTTCTCGCTTGTCAATCAATTGGAATTAGTGGAATATGGATTCCTGCCTTGCCAAATGTAACACTATAGATTGGTAAAGTAATGTCCTTAAAACAATGTTCTACTCCGTAGCAATCGTAGCATATTTGTCGATTTCTAGTATTAATTTTTACGTCATTGCTGGTTAGAAAATCTAATCCTAGAATACGTTCTTCATTTAGATTTTTCATAACATAAAAGTAATGATTAATCATATGGTTATTGGGAATCGTAATGGTAAATTCATATTTTCCTATAGATTTAAGTACTTACCCTGACACCGTTTTAAAAATTGGGGAATCCATACTATTCTTCCTCTTTATGCAATCCCTATTTTCTAAAGTATTAAAAATTTCATCAGATACTAAGCTAGCTGCGGCGCCAGTGTCTACTAAAGCACGGATTTCCTTGTTAAAAATTTTGATGGGTATACGAATTAGATTGGGTAGCGTATTAGATTGAATATTTTGCGCAGCTAACGAGGGCCCTGGCTGTTGACACGTGCCAAATCCGTCCAACATTCTCTTGCTATGTGTCTTTTTCTATTGCAGTTATAACAAGTTATATCTCTTCTTTCAAATCCTCTCGGGTTTTTGGCAAGATGAGATTGTTGTGGTTGATGGTAGTTGTAAGGGCCTTGTTGTCCGTAGCTATTTACTGGGAAACTCGGTCCGTTGTAATCCCCTTGTCTCGTGGGATAACTGCTTCTGTATGGTTTTCGCTGATCAGAAGGGTACCTTGGTTGTCTATATCCCGCAGGAGTACAATTTTGTCTTTCTGGAGGCCTGTAGTCTTGTCGTTCAGAAGGATTATGATGTCGTTGTTCTGAAGAATTGTAGTTTCTCCGATAGGTGCTGTTGTCTCTGTTCCTGCTGGCACTCCGCTCCCGACTGGGTTCACGACTTCAGGACAAAGCGAATCTTACTCGCGAATCCCGCGAATTTGATCTTCTTCTATCGTATTGATCGACTGCAGCTATGGTTAGCTTGTCCTGTGAGGATCCACATTTGGTATTAGACAATTGTAGGTCTGTAAGGGATTCGGTCAATTTTTGTTCGAGCAGCTGAAATTTTTCGTCTTGATGTTTAGTTATCCCTGCTATAACAGCAGACATATCATCTTCTTCGGTTTCTTCCTTTGTATGCAAAATTCTTTCGGAAAGGAAAAGTTGTTTACATAATGCATCAAAGTCTTCTGGGTCGTCGAGCATTCGTAGGAAGAGTTCCCTTTTATATTTAGGTAGTAGTCCTCGCAATAGCACCTTTTTCTTTCTTTTGTCTCGCACTTTCCTTAACTTATTCAGCAACTGGCCTTCAACGATAGTCTGGTTATGGTCAGATTTTTCTTCTTTTCCTTCTATGGTATCGTGAAGGTTGTTTAGTCGAGACACAAATGCCCTGCAGTTTTCTTCTGGTTTTTGTTTTAACTTTGATAATTTATTTTCCAATGTTGCTAAGTCTACTGTGTCTTGAAATCGTGCAATAATAGCCTCTTTCCAGTCTGGATAGTTGAAGTCGTCTCCTTCTTCTTCGGCGTAATTTTCGTGCCATTTTAAAGCTTCACCTTTCAATCGGTCCGAAAAGAATCGTATTTTCTGGTCGTCGTTCCAATCGTTGTTTCGTGCAACATGCTCGGCTCCTTTTAACCATTCGGTTATCAGCTGGTCTGTACCTTTCCCTTTGTAGGTTGGGATTTCTTTTTTATCTTCTCTAGAAAATAGATCTCCTATTGCCTTTACGATCGGGTTTGCAACGAATTTTGCCATTTGCTTGATTGCTTCTTCTTCAGGGTCGGTAACGTGGGCCTTGGGATTTGTATTGGGGAATTGCGGTGGAAGTCCTTGGCTTGTAGATGCTGTAGGCGGGATTGCTTGGGGTGGTGTGCTACCTCCCCATTGCGGGGGTGCGCTGGTAGTGCTGTCTTCGTCATGTCTTTCACCAATGTTGATTTTGTTGCTTAGTTTTTGGTTTTCTTGTTGCAGATAGACTACTGTGTTGTTTAAGAATTCTATCTGGTTTTTGAGGTCTTCAACGGTCTGATCGAAATCGCTTGTCTGCTCTACCTCCAATTCGTAGTGAAGTGATTTGTCTGTTGGTAATGTACTGTCGATGATTCCACCTACTAAGTTAGAGATGTCTTCGGATTCGTCGCCGATTGGTCTGGAATCGTTGTTGTCGTCGGTCTCGATGAATTATACTTGAAGTTTCTTGTAGTTTTTTACTCGATCTTCTAGATTTTGTATATCACTCTCTTGTTCTTGTATGCGTGAGATAAGCTTTCCTACTTCTTCCTCTAGTGTATTGTTTCTTGTAGTGATGTCCTTCAATTTTTTGTTAGTGTTTCGATTTTCTAGGATGACCTTTTCGTACTCTTCCTCCAAATCTTTTATCTTTTTCTGGAGCTGCTGTGTTGTTTCTACGGCCCTTTTAGTTTGCTGTTCTGCCGTCTGGAGCCTCCGGATCAATTCGACCTTTTCTCCTTCAAGTTTGGTAATATTTTCCTGACCTTCAGTCTCGATCACAACATTAGTTTCTTCCTTTTTCTTTAAAAGGCTCTGCAGTTGTTGCTCTGTTGCCAAGGTTGTCTGTAGGTTACGTTCTAGCTCAGTGATTCGATTTTGCGCCTTCTCGAGGGAATTTTTTATAGTTTCGTTTCTTTCCTGTAGTTCTTCTAATGAACTGCTTAATGTATACTTTTTGATTTTTTCTTATTGCCTTCTACTGTTTTTTGTATTTTTGAAAGTTCAGTTTTTACGGCAACTGTTTGTTTCCTTTCTTCGATTATTGCGAGTGCTGACTGTTTTTTCAACACTTCTATGATACCGAACAAAAATTGCTTTTCATTCCCATGTACTGTATTTTTTAGTCGGATTAATTCGTAAAGCTTCTTGGTATCTATACCTTGTGCGGCTATTTCTTTTTTTAGTGTCTCGGTACAGTTTTCTATAACCTCGGCTGTTATCCCATCTGACGCACTAAGGGTTGATTGTAATGACTGGTAAATATACAAAAGTAACGAATTCTGTGTAACTAAGCTGGCTTCCTTTTTCTGCGTTTCTAATTGTTCGATGTTCCCAGTCGTTGAAGTTGTCTGATATTTTTTAGCCTTCTCTACTTCTATTTGGTATTCTAAATCGATAAGATTTTTCCAATTTTCTACAAACTTCTCTCGATGGTGACTTATGTTTGAGTTACGGTCAACGGAATCAGAATTTTCTAACACGGGATATAGTGGTGTTGATGTGTTCTCGTCAAGAGTAGTCTTGTGTACTAGAGAATCAAACGGCATTCGCTTACCTTGGCGGATTTCCGACGATGTTATTGGTTAGAAGACTTGTAGGTTGAGTTTCGAAGATGGCAAGTGAAGCACAGGAAAAATTTTCAGAGTCTCGTAGTCTCCATGTCTCAGAGTCTCGTTGGGACCTCCAAATGTAATGGTTTCAACTTTCTATTTAGCTCTTCGATACAATACACACTCTGCTCTTGACGTTACAATTGGACCTTTTTATATGAAACATTGAAGGTTAGATTGGGAGGGGTTCCACTTGATAGTTATCCTCAGGGAAGGTTGCTCGGGTGGTGGCCTTCCGGGTTGGGTGGAGTACTGTTGCTAGGTGGGGTGCTGTCTGTCACAATGTGTACAGGCTATATCTATATATCTTCATGCAAACAGGTTCAAAACCAATATCTATACTTCTAAAAGTATACAGTATAGTGCATTCATATACAGATAGTGTATATATCTATATATCTTCATGCAAACAGGTTCAAAACCAATATCTATACTTCTACATGTATACAGTACAGTGCCTTCATACACAGATAGTGTATTCAATCTGTATACAGTATAGTGCATTCAAATACACAAAGTGTATTCAATCTGTATACAGTATAGTGCATTCATATACACATAGTGTATTCAATCTGTATACAGTATCATACCATATGAGTTTTATATCAGACCATATGAGTTTTATATGTGTACAGGCTATATCTATACTTCTACATGTATACAGTATAGTGCATTCATATAGAGATAGTGTATTCAATCTGTATACAGTAGCATACCATGAGTTTTATATGTGTACAGGCTCTATCTATATAATTTTCATGCAAACAGGTTTAAAACCAATATCTATACTTCTACATGTATACAGTACAGTGCATTCATACACATATAGTGTATTCAATCTGTATACAGTATCATACAATGTGTTTTATATGTGTACTGGCTATATCTATATATTTTCATGCATAGAGGTTTAAAATCAATACCTATACTTCTACATATATACAGTACAGTGCATTCATATACAGATAGTGTATTCAATGTGAATGCACTATCATACCATGAGTTTTATATGTATACAGGCTACATCTATATATCTTCATGCAAACAGGTTCAAAACCAATATATATACTTCTATATGTATACAGTATAGTGCATTCATATACAGATAGTGTATTCAATCTGTATACAGTATCATACCATTAGTTTTATATGTGTACAGGCTATATCAATATATCTTCATGCAAACAGGTTCAAAACCAATATCTATACTTCTACATGTATACAGTATAGTGCATTCATATACAGATAGTGTATTCAATCTGTATACAGTATCAAACAATGAGTATTATATGTGTACATGCTATACCTATATATCTTCATGCATACAGGTTTAAAACCTATATGTATACTTCTACATGTATACAGTATAGTGCACTCATATACAGATAGTGTATTCAATCTGTATACAGTATCATACCATTAGTTTTATATGTGTACAGGCTATATCTATGTATCTTCATGCAAACAGGTACAAAACCAATATCTATACTTCTACATGTATACAGTACAGTGCATTCATATACAGATAGTGTATTCAATGTGAATGCACTATCATACCATGAGTTTTATATGTGTACAGGCTATATCTATATATCTTCATGCAACAGGTTCAAAACCAATATCTATACTTCTACATCTATACAGCAGTATAATGCATTCATATACAGATAGTGTATTCAATCTGTATACAGTATCATACCATGAGTTTTATATGTTTAAAGGCTATATCTATACTACTACAAGTATACAATATAGTGCATTCATATACAGATGGTGTATTCAATCTGTATACAGTCCCATACCATGAGTTTTATATGTGTACAGGCTATATCTATATATCTTCATTCAAACAGGTTCAAAACCAATATCTATACTTCTACATGTATACAATATTGTGCATTCATATACAGATAGTGTATTCAATCTGTATACAGTATCATACCATGACTTTTAAATGTGTACCGGCTATATCTATACTTCTACATGTATACAGTATAGTGCATTCATATAAGGATAGTGTGTTCAATCTATATACAGTATCATACCATGAGTTTTATATGTGTATAGGCTATATCTATATATCTTCATGCAAACGAGTTCAAAACCAACATCTATACTGCTACATGTATACAGTATAGTGCATTCATATACAGATAGTGTATTCAATCTGTATAAAGTATCATACCACGAGTTTTATATGTGTACAGGCTATATCTATATATCTTCATGCAAACAGGTTCAAAACCAATATCTATACTTCTACATGTATACAGTATAGTGCATTCATATAGAGATAGTGTATTCAATCTGTATATAGTAGCATACCATGAGTTTTATATGTGTACAGGCTATATCTATATAACTTCATGCATAGAGGTTTAAAATCAATATCTATACTTCTACATATATACAGTACAGTGCATTCATATACAGATAGTGTATTTAATGTGAATTCACTATCATACCATGAGTTTTATATGTATACAGGCTACATCTATATATCTTCATGCAAACAGGTTCAAAACCAATATCTATACTTCTACATGTATACAGTATAGTGCATTCATATACTGATAGTGTATTCAATCTGTATACAGTATCATACCATGAGTTTTATATGTCTACATGCTATATCTATATATCTTCATGCATACAGGTTTTAAACCAATATCTATACTTCTAAATGTATACAGTACATTGCATTCATATACAGATAGTGTATTTAATGTGAATTCACTATCATACCATGAGTTTTATATGTGTACAGGCTGTATCTATATACCTTCATGCAAACAGGTACAAAACCAATATCTATACTTCTAAATGTTTACAGTGTAGTGCATTCATATACAGATAGTGTATTCAATCTGTATACAGTATCATACCATGAGTTTTATATGTGTACAGGCTATATCTATACTTCTACATGTATACAGTATAATGCATTCATATACAGATAGTTTATTCAATCTGTATACAGTATCATACCATGAGTTTTATATGTGTACAGGCTATATCTATATATCTTCATGCAAACAGGTTCAAAACCAATATCTATACTTCTACATGTATACAGTATAGTGCATTCATATACAGCTAGTGTATTCAATCTGTATACAGTATCATACCATGAGTTTCATATGTGTACAGGCTATATCTATATATCTTCATTCAAACAGGTTCAAAACCAATATCTATACTTCCACATGTATACAGTATAGTGCATTCATATACAGATACTGTATTCAATCTGTATACAGTATCATACCATGAGTTTTATAAGTGTACAGGCTAAATCTATACTTCTACTTGTATACAGTATAGTGCATGTATATACAGATACTGTATTCAATCTGTATACAGTATCATACCATGAGTTTTATATGTGTACATGCTATATCTATATATCTTCATGCATACAGGTTTAAAACCAATATCTATACTTCTACATGTATGCAGTACAGTGCATTCATATACAGATAGTGTATTCAATGTGAATGCACTATCATACCATGAGTTTTATATGTGTACAGGCTATATCTATATATCTTCATGCAAACAGATTCAAAACCAATATCAATACTTCTACATGTATACAGTATAGTGCATTCATATACGGATTGTGTATTCAATCTGTATACAGTATCATACCATGAGTTTTATATGTGTACATGCTATATCTATATATCTTCATGCATACAGGTTTAAAACCAATATCTATACTTCTACATGTATGCAGTACAGTGCATTCATATACAGATAGTGTATTCAATGTGAATGCACTATCATACCATGAGTTTTATATGTGTACAGGCTATATCTATATATCTTCATTCAAACAGGTTCAAAACCAATATCAATACTTCTACATGTATACAGTATAGTGCATTCATATACGGATTGTGTATTCAATCTGTATACAGTATCATACCATGAGTTATATATGTGTACAGGCTATATCTATACTTCTACATTAATACAGTATAGTGCATGTATATACAGATAGTGTATTCAATCTGTATACAGTATCATACCATAAGTTTTATATGTGTACAGGCTATATCTATATATTTTCATTCAAACAGGTTCAAAACCAATATCTATACTTCTACATGTATACAGTACAGTGCATTCATATACAGATAGTGTATTCAATCAAAATAATTTTCAAACAATGAGTTTTATATGTGTACATGCTATATCTAGATATCTTCATGCATACAGGTTTAAAACCAATATCTATACTTCTACATTTATACAGTATAGTGCATTCATATACAGATAGTTTATTCATTGTATGATAGTGTATACACATTGAATTCAAGTATATTGTATACTGCATACATGTAGAAGTATAGATATTGCTTTTGAACCTGTTTGGATGAAGATATATAGATATAGCTTGTTCACATATAAAAGTCATGGAATGATAGTGTATACACATTGAATACAAGTATAATGCATACTGTATATATGTAGAAGTATAGATATATCCTGTACACATATAAAACTCATGGTGTAATAGAGTATACACGTTGAATACAAGTATATTGTCTACTGTATTTATGTAGAAGTATACATATGTCCTGTACACATATAAAACTCATGGTGTGTTAGTTTATACACATTGAATACAAGTATATTGTATACTGTATATGTGTACAAGTATAGATGTATACTGTACACATATAAAACTCATGGTATGATAGTGTATACACATTGAATACAAGTATATTGTATACTGTATATATGTAGAAGTATAGATGTTGCTTTTGAACCTGTTTGCATGAAGATATATAGATATATCCTGTACACATATAAAACTCATGGTATGATAGTGTATACAAATTGAATTCAAGTATATTGTATACTGTATATATGTAGAAGTATAGATGTTGCTTTTGAACCTGTTTGCATGAAGATATATAGATATATCCTGTACACATATAAAACTCATGGTATGATAGTGTATACAAATTGAATTCAAGTATATTGTTTACTGTATATGTGTAGAAGTATAGATATATACTGTACACATATAAAACTCATGGTATGATAGTGTATACACATTGAATACAAGTATATTGTATACTGTATATTGTAGAAGTATAGATATTGCTTTTGAACCTGTTTGCATGAAGATATATAGATATAGCCTGTACACATATAGAATTCATGGTATGATAGTGTATACACATTGCATACAAGTATATTGTATACTGTATATATGTAGAAGTATAGCTGTTGCTTTGGAACCTTTTTGCATTAAGATATATAGATATAACTTGTACATATTTAAAACTCATGGTACGATAGTGTATACACATTGAATTCAAGTATATTGTATACTGTATACATGTAGAAGTATAGATATTGCTTTTCAACCTGTTTGCATGAAGATATACAGATATAGCCTGTACACATATAAAACTCATGGTATGATAGTGTATACAAATTGAATTCAAGTATATTGTATACTGTATACATGTAGAAGTATAGATATATCATGTACACATATAAAACTCATGGTATGATAGTGTATACACATTGAATACAAGTATATTGTATACTGTATATATGTAGTAGTAGAGATATATCCTGTACACATATAAAACTCATGGTATGATAATGTATACACATTGAATTCAAGTATTTTGTATACTGTATATATATAGAAGTATAGATATATCCTGTACACATATAAAACTCATGGTTTGATAGTGTATACACATTGAATTCAAGTACATTGTATATTGTATACATGTAGAAGTATAGATATTGCTTTTGAACCTTTTGCATGAAGATATATAGATATAGACTGTACACATATAAAATTAATAGTATGATAGTGTATGCACATTGAATACAAGTATATTGTATACTATATACATGTAGAAGTATAGATAATGCTTTTGAACCTGTTTACATGAAGATATATAGTTATAGCTTGTACACATATAAAACTCATGGTATGATAGTGTATACACATTGAATACAAGTATATTGTATACTTTATATATGTAGAAGTATAGATATTGCTTTTGAACCTGTTTGCATGAAGATATATAGATATAGCCTGTACACATATAAAACTCATGGTATGATAGTGTATACACATTGAATACAAGTATATTGTATACTGTACAGTACCCACCAAACGATTAGGTACACCCTCTCCTTTTCAATGCTTTCTTATGGCACTACGTGTCTCAGGAAAACTTAAATATCTTTTTAACCGTTAGAGCTAGATTTTTTTTTCTTTCTTCTTCTATCAGGAGAAAAGACGCTTTACAAATTTTATGTGTATGAAAAAATTGTAGGAGTAACCCCTAGTGCCATAAAGTATCGTTCACTTGATTAAGTGCATACCCTTTTCCCCCATAAGCGCCATGTTAAAACCGGCGTTTTCCAAAATTAATAATATAGCATAAAGGCTGTAAGTTTACGGCTATTGAGCACATTTTCGATATGTGTCAGGGCCGTGAGGAGAATTTCATCAGTGAGCCGTTGTTTACCAAGAACAGATCTTAACGCTGTTTTGGCGGAGCGAACCATTCGTTCCCACGCACCACCAAAATGTTGAGCGGCTGGTGGATTGATATACCATTTTGTTGGTTGACGACCAAGGTGTTTGAGGATGGCATGTTGGTTCAGGTTTTGGAGGCATTCAGCTAACTCCCTTTGATCACCGACAAAATTCGTTCCGTTGTCACTATGGAAGGAAGCTGGAACACCACGTCGATTTCGGAAGCGATCGAGTGCGGAGATAAATGAGCTGGTGTCTAATAAATATGCCAGTTCTAGATGGACACAGCGAGACGTAAGGCACGTGAAAAGGCAACCCCATCTCTTAACAGTTCTTCGTAGAATGGTGACCTCTATTGGACCGAAATAATCCACTCCGATATGCGGGATAGCCTATTTTCAGACGGAAACTAGGCAATTCGGCCATTTTTGGTCTTAACCCCTTTGGGTTTTTCCTCTTACAAGGGTAACACATGCTGAATACTCGTTGAGCGGCAATCCTTCCCTTTGGAATCCAATATTGTCTTCGCGCTTCGTGATGTAGTTGTCCAGCAGATAAATGCGCTCGGTCACGATGCAGTTGGGACAGAATTAGTTCTGTTAGGCGTTCGAGACGCGGAAGGATTATCGGATGGCGAGTGTCGATTGGCAGCGGCGCTCTTTCGATACGACCGCCAACACACAGCAAGCCACGATGGTCCGAATATGGCGTTAATTTTATGAGGCTGGAATTCTTTTCGATTTGACGGCCGGCCCGTAAATCATCTACTTCATTGCGATAGACATTAGATTGTGCGTGTCGAAGAAGAGCATTACGAGCTAAGCTGATTTCTTCTCCTGAAAGACCATATAACTTTCTCTGTTCCTTATTCTTGATGCGCGCATTTGCAACGAATCCAAACATGTACGCGACGCTGCGGGTGATGATATGGACTCTCGATTTTCTTTTGATTAGCTGGTCGATTTCGTTATCTTGTAGCTGGATTTGACCGACCCACGTAGCTTCACGAATTTCCGGATCATTCGCTTCCAACGATGGAAGAGATGGAAGACATGGCCAGTTGATAGAAGCTTTAAGGAAATCTGGGCCGGAAAACCACCGATGTTCCATGTGGAATTCAGCTGCATCAAGTCCGCGACTAGCATCATCGGCGGGGTTGAAAACGCTCGGGACGTAATTCCATTCATTTGGTGAAGAAGTCTCAAGGATTTCCCCTATGCGGTTGCCGACGTATACATGGAAACGACAAGAACGCGACTTAATCCAGCTTAGGACGGTCGTTGAGTCAGACCAATAGGTAGTTGTGTCGAAATGAAGGTCGTGTTCTTCTCGCACCTGGGCAGCCAAGCGTGCTGAGCGTGCTGCTAGAACGGCTGCATTCAATTCAAGACGTGGAATAGTCATGAATTTTAACGGTGCGATCCTCGACTTAGAGATGAGAAAGCAAATGTCTGCTGTTCCGTTTGGGTAGACGAAGCGGGCATAGCAGACAGCACCGTATCCCATCTCGGACGCGTCACCAAAAACGTGGAGTTCTATTGTTGCAACATCTTTATTAGTCGGTGAGATGCAGCGATTTAAGACGAGGCCGTTGAGTGACGGTAAAGAACTCGCCCACTGGACCCAACGGTCGATAAGGTCTGGGTCCAACTCTTCATCCCAATCAAGTTTTCGTCGCCAAATATCTTGCATTAGAAATTTAGCTTGAAACACTATCGGAGCAAGAAAACCGAGGGGATCGAAGATGCTAAAAATAGCCTTCATGAGATCGCGTTCCGTGCGACCGTCTGATTTTACTGAGGCTCCTAAGATGGAGGCGTCACGGCGGAAATCCCATACTAGTCCGAGAGTTCTTTCGATTTGTTCAGCGCCAAGATCCATGTTGATGACTGCGTCTTCGAGTTGGTGTCCGGGTAAAGATTTACGGATGTTATCGTTGGAAGTTGCCCATTGGGTGAGCGGAAAACCACCTCTTTTCAACGTTTCGGTTAAACGATGAGCAGTAGAAATGGCTTCAGCTTCCATCGCAAAGGACACCAACCAGTTGTCCATATAAAATGCCGGGTTATTTGGCGGAGAAGATGATCGTCGCCGTGATCTTTGACTGTTTGTTGCAGAGCGTTCGAACAGACAGCTGGAGAACAGACAGCGCCGAAAAGGTGGACACCCATCTGGTAGACGTCTACTGGTTTCGTTGAGCTCGGATCGCGCCACAGAAAACGGAAGGCCGGCCCGTCGATAGGCCGCACACTCACCTGATGGAACATTTTCTCCACGTCGGCGACGATCGGGACAGCATACTGACGGAAGCGGAGAAGGATTTCGACAAGATTTGTGAGGAGATCTGGACCTCTAAGTAGAACATCGTTTAGGCATATCCCGTGACACTTTGCGGACAAATCGAATACAACACGACATTTTCCCGGCTTGTTCGGGATAAACACCGGATGGTGTGGGTTGTACCATGTTCGACTGGAGGGCCCAGCATCAATATAGTTTACGTGTGTGTTTGAGATTGAAGTAAGTGTCGTAACACCTTTGTAGGCTTCAGCCAGTTTATCGTCTTTGGAAAGTTTTCTTTCGAGGCTGAAAAAACGTCGTTGGGCAGCAAAGAAGTTGTTGGGTAGAGCCGGGTCATCCAATTTCCACAAAAGGCCGGATTCGTAACGTTCGCCATTGTGTTTCGTAGTATCTCTTAGGATTCTCCAAGCTCTTTCCTCGTCCTTACTGATGAGCTTCACGACGTTTGGCTTCGTTCCGAAGGTGTCGAACTCGATGAAGTGTTGCAGCAAGTTATCGCACCGATCTTCGGATAAGCTAAGATGAAAACAGCTCTGACCTGTTTCATCGGATCTTGCAGCGGGGCTAGCGACACACCAACCAAAGGCTGTAAGATAAGCACGGGGAGCCCGTTTGTGATACGGGTCCTTACGGGTTTCGAAAATCTCGATAGCAGCTGGGTGGTCCTGCCCAATCAGGATAGCAACATCTTCATCGAGCACCGAATGTATTGGCACATGAGCGAGGTAAGGCCACTTCTTCGAAAGATCAGTCAGGTCAACGGAGTTTTTGTTGAACCGGAACGTATCCATTACATGCACGTCGACGACGTCGAAGGTAAAACGACCATCCAGCGAAGCGATGTTGAATTGCACTATCTCATGATCAGTCGGTCGGCTTTCTCCATCAACCGTTCTTGTAACGACTCGTTCCATGCGACCTTTTAATCCAAGAAGAGTTGCGACCTTTTTCTTGATAACAGATAATTCGCTTCCACCGTCCAGAAGCGCGAATAGATGGTGCTTCTTCCCGTTGGCACGCAGAATCACTGGAACGATCGGCAGCAGAGTTCGTTTAGATCCAAAACAGCCGAAATCGGCTGTTTTGGGGCTTCCCGCCTTCGGATACATTCGTGGGGCACCATGCAGGAGGGGATGATGCACACCGTCACAATTGGCATGGTTGCACCTCTCAGTACGACGACATTCTCGGCTAGATGGTCACGGCCTAGACAGCGAAAACAGGCGGTTCATTCCTTCACGATAGCGGCTCTTTTCTCAACTGGAACTGCCTTAAATTGTCTGTGGTCCTTGAGGTGGTGAGAGTGTGTGGATTTGCACCCTGGACATCTTGATGTTTTTTGCTCGGTCGACTTATCGGCAGTAGTATTGAAGATGTTATGGCTAGCTGGGCTACGCTGTTTACTATCATTGGGTTTTCTTTGAATCTTCGTTTGGTGGATCTCGGTAGATCCAGCGCGGATTGAATGTTCAGCCATAGCGACACCATCGAGCCATGGATCCAGATCCTCTACGGTAGATAAGTGAGGTTGCATCGACCAGCTTTTCTCTCCCCATCGACTTCTCAAGGCTGGGGGAAGTTTGGAAACAAGTTGAGAAAGTGTGGCGTGGCTATGAAGCTCCATTCCGTAGCCACCGAGCCGTAAGGTTGCTACGACGGAGTGAAGATCGGCTGAAAAGGCACGCAGTGCTTGAAATCGTTATCCCGTAACGGCTGAAGTTTTAGGAGGGACGACGTGCAGGCTTGAGAGACGATCAGCGGGTTCCTGTATCGTTTATGCAGCTCACTAAGAGCGTGTTGATAAAGACCTGGGTTCAGCAGGGCACCACCGATATCCTTCCGGATGGCTGGCGTAAGCGCGTCATACAAGTGGGCGATACGCTCTGCGTCAGAACTCACAGGGTCATGGACGAAGACCTTGAACATTTGGATAAACATCGGCCAATTGCGTGTAACGCCATCAAAACTTGGCGCTTTCATACGTGGCGGTTTGGCACCGGAACGATTCATAGCTGTGTTTTGATTTCCAAGCGTATGGATCCAAGCATCTGGTGTGTATGAGCGTGAGGGACGATTCATTGCTTGTGGAGGAACCGTTAGACTTGGAGAACCCGATGAATATAAAGGCGGTGCCATAATACTGCTGGGAAACGGCATGGAAGTTGGTTGCGGCGTCCCATAGTTATGACCCGGAATAAACAGTGGCGGGGCGGAAGTAATAACCGGCGCGGCCGGCCCGTGAAAGAAACTCGGTGGAGATGGAAAACGGTTCGAGGATGTTTGCGATGGAACCATTTGTGGGTTGGCTGTTTGTTGATAAGCGACATTGCGTGCTCGACATCCGAGTAGAAGTTAGCGAAACTGGATTCAAGGATGGATTCGGTGCAACGCTAGAGGATTGGGCAAGATTGCCCATCATCGACTGATTTGCCGTCACATTTATTGAGTTTGCTGGTCGTTATGGAAGCTGGGTTAGGAGCAGCTATCGGAACGGGAGCTGTGGGAAGGTTTTGCTGTGTGAGTGTGATCGGAGTAGGAACGTTTGATGGTCTTCCTGGAGTGAGAGCGTTAAATGCTCTGGCTGCAAGACCGCGGACTTGGTTTAGAACTCCGCCGGAAACAGAAGGCGTTATAATCGATGACGTCGTAGCAGCGACCGGAATTGACGGCGGGAAAAGTTGAATCGGCACCAGCGATTTCGTGTTACTCGCTCCGATCTACGGCGTCATGATCGCAGCTGCCGGCTGAACGCTTAACGTTGTTGATGTGACGGTTACGGTGGACGTCACGGCCGGAATCTGGATCTGCGGCTTTGCAGGCTGGGGTACCGTAAGGATGGCGGTTGTTGCTGGGCGTAAGGTCTGAGTTAGTGAGGCATTTGACGGACCACTTCCAGTGGATAATGCTGGTTCGGAAGGATTCGGCTCGTTTCCAGTAAGCTCGTTTAACTGTTGCTTCAGAATAGCACCTGAGAGTCGTTGAAGGTCTATTTGATCCTGAAGCTCCCTTTGTCGCCGATCAGCAACGACTTGCCGTTGGTAATCCTCGGCTTGCCGTAAGGCAGCGTCTTCTGCTGCTCTACGTGCTGCTTCGTCTTGGGCTTGCTGGAGTTTAAATTCAGCTTCCTTTTGAAGTCGTTCAGCCTCTTGAATCTTAGCGCGTGCAGATGATACGCTAGAAACACGAGAAGAATGCCTGGACGACACGGATGCTGAAGACAGATTCGAAAACCTGGCCAGGTAATCCTCGCAGTGATGTAGCAGAGCTTGATGTTCATATATCACCGCCTGCAACCAATTTTGCTCGCCAGTGATAGCTTCAGGTGACAGGTTTGCGGAAGAAAACTGCAAGAACCGGTCGTGCCGTCTCTCCAAATCATCGTAATCGCGCACATACGTGGCTCGTAATGCACGAACGGTGTCACGATCATCTCCAGCTCTGACTGCAATCATAAGCCTCTTTCCGGATTTGGTATGAATTGACTTTCCAGTCGTCCGGAATCGTTTTAGGCGCACGGGATCTGTAGTGGTCTCCCAATCAGATGCTTCATCATCCTCAAGAATTACAGGAAGCGGAAAGTTTGATTGAGCCATTGCGTAATGTATTTAGCGAGATCGAGCGAAGAGATACAAACGATGAATGTAATTAATTGACGGGTTGAGTTGACCTCCTACAAGGAGATGACAGACAAAGACACAAGGGGATCAGATTAATTAAACTTGCGACGAAAGATCCGGTCTTGAGAGTTTGGACGAAAGAGTTGGCTCAGACCAACGAAGCGTGTTTCGTTCGTCTTGGTATTCCGTATCCTCACTAATCTTGTAGGTGGCAACGGTGGCACCTGCACGGATGAAGACGTCTCGTCCTCTGAAGAAGGGCCCACTTCGTCGATGACTTCACTG
The DNA here is from genome assembly GCA_013167095.2 of Daphnia sinensis. Classification (NCBI taxonomy): domain Eukaryota; kingdom Metazoa; phylum Arthropoda; class Branchiopoda; order Diplostraca; family Daphniidae; genus Daphnia; species Daphnia sinensis. Next base: position 92,365 of record WJBH02000302.1, on the reverse strand, counting down.
TCAGAAAGATTCGGGATGAAGTCGTCTTCTTCGGGTTCCGGTGAAGGTGAACGGGGCCACGGATCGTACGCACGAAAGGAAAACCGTCTGGGATTTGATTGTGGCACAAAATCCGACAATCGTGGACGCGGTTGATGATGTTGATCAGAGTCTCCTGAAGAGGTGTCAACGGCAGTAACAGCCGCAGCGTCTTTCGCCGTTTGATGGGTTTTAATCCGGTGAAGGGCCTCTGCTTTCCTCCTTTGACTGCGTAATAATTCGTCCGCCTTCTTCCTCTTCGCGCTGTTAAACTTGCGTGGAATGTTGCTGGTTGGTGAAGCTAGTTAGAGCCGGACAAACAAGTAGCGGCGATGGTAGAGAGGGACCAAGCTGACGGACTGGTTGACCGGACAAAACTAGACGGCCGTTGACAGGCAGCCTAGCTGACGGGATGATAACGCTGGACAAACTGGACAGCTACTCAGCGTAAGTCCTGCTGACGGAACGATTAAGCTGGACAAACTGAACAGCCGCTGAGGGAAGATCCAGCTGACGGAACAATAGACTGAACGTTAGGTAAACCACCCTGTCGAGGATTGAATAACCTAGTTTGCGTACGTTACAGATGAAAAGTCGAAACAAAACGTTTGCGGACGCTCTGACGAGAGCAGACTAACGTAATGCAACAAGAAAAAACGTAAAACGGGCTCGCGGACGCTCTGCCGAGAGCCGACCGACGAGGCAAAAGAGACGGGAAACGTGGACGCTCTGCCGAGAGCCGACCAACGGATGTTAACATACAAAGGGAACACAGCAATTATATTTAAATGACACACAACGAGCAGTTTCAATTAAATGCAAATTTAAATATGATTTTGGCGAGTGTTCGGGACGTTGGGCTGGAGTTGTAGTCAGCTGGCCAACCTCGCTGGATGCTGGAACAGTCTGATTCTCCAAATCGGTCGTCTGCCACGCGGGACTTTAACGGGAAACACCGTAACGGGATGGTCAGGAAGTTGAGAGAAGAGTGCGGATGAGAACGGATGAACTCGAACGGCTCCCTCGGCTTTCCTGATGACGAGTCGCGTGCGCAATGGCCGCCGTACCGAGTCACGAGATTCCCGGTCGATGCACCAATTTTGTTGCCTTACGCACGAGATAAAAGAAAGGCCGAAAGATTAATGCACTTTATTTGCAATCAGAAAAACAATTTTGAGCGTTGGGGGTGGAGAGACTGCGATGAACACGTTTTGATACGTGCATCGAGTTTTCAATTAACAAACCAAAATGGGGTAACCTCATACAGGGGTAGATATTCGAATGTTCAAAGGTTTGCCGTGAATAAGTTTGCCAATCTTATTCTTCAAGGTACTTTGCAATAACGAGACGACAGCGTGATGAGCACGTTTGCCAATCGTGCTCTTCAGATTTCAAAGAATGGTAACAGAGATTTAGTTTCAGATACGGTGGCGTTCGAAGTCTTGCCGTGAATAAGTTTGCCAATCTTATTCCACAAGATGCTTTGAGATAACGAGGCGACAGCGTAACCTGCTATGACCACGTTTGCCAATCGTGATCCTCAGGATAGCTTTCTGTGAACGAGACAACAGCACAACCTGCTATGAGCACATTTGTCAATCGTGCTCCTCGGGTTTCAGATACCTTGCGATAACGAGCCGACAGCGTGGTGAGCACGTTTGCCAATCGTGCTGACCAGATTTCAAAGAATGGTAACAGAATTTAGGGCCACTGTTTCACAAGTCGAGGGAAGAAATTGAGATACTGGTTGCCTGCCAGTATCGAGACACAAACTCAATTGCAGGTGATTTTAAACGAGAAACAAAAAGGGAAACGAAATTTGCGAGACGTTGGGAGCGAAACACGTGTGTCTTCTATGCAACTGGTCGATCGTCTGGGCTTAGGTCGCCCTTAGCCCCACCCTTCGTTACCAATTTCTCCAACTCCGATCCAGACGTTGCCAGATCGGGTTTCGCTTGGTCAGCGAAATTGACCTTTTTTTGGGGCGTCGAAACATCCAACACCTGTTTGCATGAAGATATATAGATACAGCTTGTACAGATATAAAACTCATGGTATGATAGTGTATACACATTCAATACAAGTATATTCTGTACTTTATATATTTAGAAGTATAGATATATCCTGTACACATATAAAACTCATGGTATGATAGTGTATACACATTGAATACAAGTATATTGTATACTGTATACATATAGAAGTATAGATATTGCTTTTGAAACTGTTTGCATGAAGATATATAGATATAGCCTTTATACATAAAAAACTCATGGTATGATAGTGTATACACATTAGATACAAGTATATTGTATACTGTATACATGTAGAAGTATAGATATTGCTTTTGAACCAGTTTGCGTACTGATATATATATAGCTTGTACAAATATAAAACTTATGGTATGATAGTGTATACACATTGAATACAACTATATTGTATACTGTATATATGTAGAAGTATATATATATCCTGTACACATATAAAATTCATGGTATGATAGTGTATACACATTGAGTACAAGTATATTGTATACTGTATACATGTAGAAGTATAGATATATCCTGTACACATATAAAACTCATGGTATGATACTGTATACTCATTGAATACAAGTATATTGTATTGGAAATTTAATATCAAACCTAATAAGCTTCATTCTATTATAGATGGCACCAGATGCAAGACCCGACAGCTGTCAACCTTTGTAGGGGCAAGGGACTCCTTTCCACAGTACACGCCCTATATTGCAAGCGTCTTACTAGTTGCGGTTTTCTCCTTGACGCTAAAACCTACCTGATGTTCAAGGGATCTTTTCACTCATCCAGTTAACTTCCATATAAACTCTCTGTCTACACTTTGTGCCATCAACTCTAAGACTACAACTTTGATATACTCTAGTTTTGTATAAACCAAAGTCACACACCTAACTATACAGAGTTAGATATAATACAATTGTTTACCTTATTAAACGTTTATTCTCTAATAGGTTATGGGCCCAGCTACACGGCTAGTACTCACTATTTAATATAGCTGTGCAAGATGTCAATCGAGAGCAACAACGTGTCAAGAGACACTGCCCATATTCCGAAATTTGATGGGACGAACTTTCACACATGGAATTTTGGTCTGATGTTACTGCTTCGTAACCATAAGTTACAACAAATCGTACTTGACATTGAAAAACTTCCAGTTGAGGTAACATCCTTCTTGAGAAACCAGTTTATATTTACTGAAGCCAACTAGTTACACAGTTGATGATCCTTACCCAGTTATATTTAGTGTAACTGAAGCCAACCATTTATATTTCTTAATATAAACACCCTGGTTGACGATTCTTACACAGTTGTCTCCCAACTGAAGCTAACAGTATGAGTTCCTAATGTCATCTGTTAATGACGCAATGCTGATAATTTTTTTTAACATGTCATATGTAACGAGAATTCTTTTATATATACCAGGAAAAGAATAGTGAAAATGTTATGACAAATACTCATGCCATCAAACTGTGGAACCAACGAAACAACTTGGCAAGCAATTACATCTATGCAACAGTTACCGACAAAATGAGAGAGTATCTTATTAACAGTGATACGTCAGCAGCTATGTGGTCAAGATTATCAACAAGATTTACTTTAAGAACAATTCCCAACAAAGGACAATTGTGGTCTCAATTCTATGAGTACAAATTCAATCAATCTCAGGATATGCTAGCCAACATAACATCAGTTGAAAGCCTTGTTAGACAACTAAAAGATCTAGAAGAGACCATTACAGAGGTTTAGACAACAAACAAGATTTTCAGTATACTGCCAGCTCAATTTCAACATTTCAGAATTGTGTTGGACACGTACAAAGAATCTGAACAAACCATGGAACTACTGACACTGCGACTATTGGCTGAAGAGCGAAGAGTAGAGGCAGCCAAAAGAGAAAGTCAAGAGATGAATTCAAGCAAACCTGCTGAAGCTTTTTTCGCCACTCATCAACACCGAAGAGGGAGTTATCGCGGTGGCCGTCAGAACTCAAACAATAGGTGGCAAAACCAATCACAACAAAACAAATAGACAAAAAGAAAAAATGTTTATTGTGACTTTCACAACAGCACTACATTCGTCTGAAGAATGCAGAAATCATCCCAGAAACAAAAAACAGAAGACTAATCATTATGCCAAAGTCAGCATTCTAAAACCCGAAGAACAAGAAACTTATCATAGCTTTCATGCTACAGTAGATTCAGTGGAAACTACAGAAGTAGACGATGACTGGTACGCAGACTCGGGGGCCACTAGGCACATGTCTGGCAATGAAAAACTGTTTAACAGTTTACAAAAAATAACCAACAGCTGGACTGTAAAAGGAGTTGGAGAAAAATGTCTCTATGTCAAAGGAATTGGAGATGTATATTTTAAGACATACATTGGTGACAAGTCCTTTACAGGAATACTGAAGAATGTACTGTTTGTGCCAAATCTTGGTGTAAATCTTGTGTCCATAGGAGCAGCAACGGAAAAAGACAGTGTACAAATTCTATTCCTTGAGAATAAGGTGTTTTCCTCGAAAAATGGAAGACTATCCATTATGGGGAAGAAAGCTGCCAATGGGCTATATAGACTGGATATATCAACGATCCCGGAACCTGAATACAACGCTCTAATTGTCAGTCAGAAGACTCCACTCACTACTTGGCATGAACGACTTGGACACGTTGCATCAAAAACTGTGCAAACTATGGCCTCTCGAAACATTGTAGAAGGACTAAATCTAGATGACACGCCAACCTCAATTCTTTGCAGTGGATGTTTACATGGGAAAATGCATAGAAAATCTTTTCCAAAAGGAAGAGAGCGTGCCAAGAGAATTGGAAAACTTATTCATGCAGATTTGTGCGGTCCAATGCAAATATCGTCACCAGGTGGAATGAAGTATTTTATGACATGCAAAGACGATGCATCCTGCTACACTGAACTATACTTTCTACACTGAAAAGACGAAGCAAACTCTAAATTCAAGAACCTGACTGCTAGCCTACGTAGCAGGTTCAATCGCAATGTTGAAATTTTTCGTACAGATGGTGGAGGAGAATGGATCGGCAAGGATTTCCAGCTATGGCTAAAAGACGAAGGAATAAGCCATCAAACTACGGCACCTTATACTCCGGAACCGAACGGTGTGGCGGAGAGATACAACAGAACTGTTATGGAATCTGCACGTTGTATGCTTTATGGAAAGTCCGTTCCATTATTTCTTTGGGCGGAAGCAGTACATCATGCTAACTACGTGCTTAATCGCACACTCATGAAAGGAAACGATGTAACGCCGTATGAGGCTTATTTCAAAGTAAAACCTGATATTTCTAACCTCTTTATTTTTGGTTTAAAGGTTTACTATCATGTCCCAAAAGAATTGCGTCAGAAACTGGATGCAAAATGCAAAGTAGGGATAGTGGTTGGAATCTGTGACAACACAAAGGCCTTCAGGATTTGGGATTTTGCAGACAAGAAAATTAAAATCCGTCGTGATGTGTGTATAGATGAGTCGGCTGAACTTCTGGGTGAATTCTCTACTCACATGGGCATCAGTTCATTTGAAAAATTTCAAGAAAAATTGCTTAGAAAGGAAACCTTCCAGCAGATGGAACCTATCCAAAGGAACGAAGAAAGAATACCAGAGTCAAAAATCAATATCCCATTGAATTATGATCACCTGCAGCGAGACGATGTTAACAGGGGAGAGGAAGCAACTGATACTCAAAATTCAAAGGCTATTGAAGAAAGCGGGTCTGCAGTAGAAGAACTGATTTCAGTCTCAACATCCACTAACACTAGCAATGAAGAAGATATTCCAAGCGAAGAAGAAAATTCAAAAACGACCCAAATGCCATCAACTACACTCACTCTACGCAGATCAACTCGAGGAAGAATTCAAAAAATCATTCACAGCATGGTATCTGTGATTGATGATAATGACAAACCATATGAACCTACTGATTATCAAGATGCTATTTTCTGCGAAGATGCCACACTTTGGCGTGATATGATGGATGAGGAAATTCAAGCCTTGACTGCAAAGAAAACATGGGTACTAGCTCCTCTACCTTCAGGTCGAGAAGCCATAAAATGCATGTTTGTCTACAAATACAAATCTGGATATTAACGAGTTCCTTCTAGAAGAAAAGTGCGACTAGTGGCTAAGGGGTATTCACAACTTCCCGGTGTCGACTATGCAGAGACATTTGCTCCAGTAGTGAAAATGGAGACCTTCCGAGTTGCTGTTGCCTTTGCAGTAAAATTCGAACTGCAAATATCATCTTTTGATGTTTGGGTAGCATTTCTGAATGGCGATCTACAAGAAGAGATCTAACAGTCATGCGTGTAAATTTCTTTAGCAGGCAAACTGCTATATGCTATTTTATTTTACCTTTATGGAAGGTATACCAGGGCGTTTACCGTACCCCCTTATGCTCTCCCCTTTTCATCTTTTCTTTCTTTTCTTTTCTTTTTTTTCCTGTCTTTCATCTTTCCCACCTCTTTTTTCCCTTCCCTTTTCGCGTGTAGGCCCGGGTTTACGCAACCAGCTAATGTAAAATTGCCGTAGCTAAGGAAATGTAAGTGATAAAAAGAAAAAAAACGCATGGCATTGGCTTAAACGTTAGTATTTGGTCATATCACCATCAAGTTCAATAACGCGTGCCAGTCTTTCTGGAATCGAGTCTATCAAATTTTCCCAATAGTTCCTTTGATCTGCCATTTCTTCCCAACATTGCACGATCCAGTCCCACAATCCTTCTTGAGTGTCACCTTCAACAGCACCCATCCTGTTCACCATCCAACCCCAAAAATTTTCAATTTGGTTTAAGTCAGGACTGAACGCTGGCCACCATATTTTCTTTATTCGATGATGATGGGAGGCTTCCCCAGCAAACCAATCACGAATTATGATTGCGTTATGGGCAGGACAACTTGAAAAAATAAGTTTAAAAAATTTCCCTTATTTAAATCGTTAACGAAAAACCCACTTACCCATCATGCATGAAAAATCGATATTGTTGATGGTTTTCAGGAAGTTCGCGCAAATCCGGGTCCTCATTATCAGGAAGAGGAAACATCTTTCTTGCAAACGGCACTAGTTGGTTTGTTAAAATGTCCATGTAACTGTGCATGTTGAGCCTACCATTTATGCGATGTAACACACCTGGGCCATGGAAAGTAACGCAGCCCCATACGTTAATGGTTTTTCGAGTACTATGCCTACTGCGAGCAAGATTGCACGGCTCATATCGCCCGCCTGTTAGTCGATGTACCCACTGAGGAGAATAACCGTCTGTTGAAAACGTTTTTTCGTCAGACCAGATCACTTTCCGCCAAAATTCACTGGTGTAATGAATATGCTCACGGGCGAATCGTAGGCGTTCAGCTCTACGCACATCGGTCAAATAATTTTTCTTTGCTGGACGTCGACCATAAATTCCAGCTTCACACAAACGTTTTCTTAAAGTGCTCAGTGAAATTTGAGGAGCATTTGCGGTTTCTCTCACTTCATCCGCTCTCTCATAGGGGTTAATAATACCTTAAAAAGAATAAACAATAAATCATGCTAAAAATAAAACTTAGTTGTCCGTACTTGCTGTGATAATGTCCATGTCTTCTTCAAAAGTTGTTAAACGGGGCCGCCCTGAACGACTGCGCGTTACTAAACCTTGAACGCCTTCTCTTTGATATCTGTGAATCCAAAGATTCACAGTTTGGCACGACCGATTAAGAATTCCAGCAATGTTTCTTTGAGACTTTCCGGCCTCATACAAACCAATTAACCTGCCTTTTTCCACTAAAGTTAAACGAGCCGTCTAGAGCTCTGCCATCTACAATTAACACAATCGAACTGAGGTACTAACGCAAGCAATACGAGGGCAATTTTACATTAGCTGGTTGCGTAAACCCGGGCCTACACGCGAAAAGGGAAGGGTAAAAAGAGGTGGGAAAGATGAAAGACAGGCAAAAAAAAGAAAAGAAAAGAAAAGAAAAGATGAAAAGGGGAGAGCGTAAGGGGGTACGGTAAACGCCCTGGTATACCTTCCATAAAGGTAAAATAAAATAGCATATAGCAGTTTGCCTGCTAAAGAAATTTACACGCATGACTATATGGATCAACCTCAAGGTTATGAAGATGCTGAAAAACCGAAATACAAGTGTCTTTTGAAGAAGTGTATACATGGCTTGAAACAAGCACTACGGGCTAGGCACGAAAAATTTACATCATCTCTATTAGAATTTGGACTCATCCAGAGCAAGTCGGATTTCTGTCTATTTGTTCGTCATCAACAGGGGGAGATAGTGATAGTAATCATATACGTTGATGACACACTAGTGTTTTTTAACAACAAATCGACTTTCCTACAATTTGCAAATCATCTGAAGCAGTACTTTGAATTACGTGTACTACCTGCAACAAGATTTGTGGGGATTGACATAGTGAGAGACGCTGATAACAACAGGATTTATCTACATCAAAGTAGCTATGCCACAAAACTTCTTGACATATTCAAAATGACAAATTGCAATCCGAAATCCACTCCAAGTGACCCAAATGTTCATCTTTCAAAAGGTATCGAACTTCAAGAAGCAGATACGTCATCAGATCCACTACTGAACCGTTACAGAGAAATAATTGGAGGAATAATGTATTTAGCAGTCTCCACAAGACCAGACATGGCACAAGCATTAAACGTACTTGCCAGATTTTCCGACAACCCTAAAAAGCAACATTTGACGGCAGCAAGACATTTACTTGCATACTTAAAGAAAACGGCAGCGAATGGCTTATGTTTTGATATGGACCATTCAGACAGCTTGTTGGGTTATGCGGATGCAGATTTTGCCGGTGATCCAGATGATCGCAAGCCCACCTCAGGATATATATTCACAATGTGCGGTGGTCCAGTGGCCTGGTCGTCGAGACTTCAGCGCAACATTTCACAATCACCTACAGAGGCGGAATTTGTCAGCCTAAATGAAGCAACCCGGGAAGCAGTATGGCTGAAGCGCATTCTTCAAGAAATTGATTCTAACTATACTAAACCTATCACAATAGGATGCGACAATCAGGGGGCCATTCGCTTGGTCCACAATCCAGAAAATCACAAACGGACTAAACATATAGATGTAAAGTTTCTATATGTCTGAGAACAACAACAAAGCAAAACAGTTGATGTTGTGTATGTGGGAACGAAAGATCAACTTGCTGACGGTCTTACAAAGGGATTGCCTCGACCAAGGTTTAAGGAACTCTGGTCAAAGTTAGGAGTCACCGAACTTGTAAGCAAATAAAATTGTTCACTACATCTGTAGATCTAGAAGCTCTCAGGTTTGAGGGGAAGTATTGGAAATTTAATATCAAACCTAATGAGCTTCATTCTATTATAGATGGCACCAGATGCGAAGACCCGACAGCTGTCAACCTTTGTAGGAGCAAGGGCCTCCTTTCCACAGTACACGCCCGATATAGCAAGCGTCTTACTAGTTGCGGTTTTCTCCTTGACGCTAAAACTCACCTGATGTTCAAGGGACCTTTTAACTTATCCAGTTAACTTCCGTATTAACTCTGTCTACACTTTGTGCCATCAACTCTAAGACTACAACTTTGATATACTCTAGTTTTGTATAAACCAAAGTCACACACCTAACTATACAGAGTTAGATATAATACAATTGTTTACCTTATTAAACGTTTATTCTCTAATATATTGTATACTTTTTACATGTAGAAGTATAGATATTGCTTTTGAACCTGTTTGCATGAAGATATATAGATATAGCTTGTACACATATAAAACTTATGGTACGATAGTGAATACACATTGAATACAAGTATATTGTATACTGTTTATATGTCTAAGTATAGATACATCCTGTACACATATAAAACTCATGATATGATACTGTATCCACATTGAATACAAGTATATTGTATACGGTATACGTATAGAAGTGTAGATATAGCCTGTACTCTTATAAAACTCATGGTATGATACTGCATAAACATTGAATACAAGTATATTGTATACTGTTTGAATGTAGAAGTATACATATTGCTTTAAAACCTGTTTGCATGAAGATATATAGACATAGCTTTTACACATATAAAACTTGTGGTATGATAGTGTATACACATTGAATTCAAGTATATTGTATACTGTATACATGTTTAAGTATAGACATTGCTTTTGAACCTGTTTGCATGAAGATATTTAGATATAGCATGTACACGTATAAAACTCATGGTATGATAGTGTATACACATTGAATACAAGTATATTGTATACTATATATTTGTAGATATATATATATATCCTGTACACATATAAAACTCATGCTATGATAGTGTATACAAATTGAATAAAAGTATATTGTATACTGTATACATGTAGAAGTATATATATTGCTTTTGAACCTGTTTGCATGAAGATATATAGTAATAGCCTGTACACATATAAAACTCATGGTATGATAGTGTATACACATTGAATACAAGTATATTGTATACTGTATACATGTAGAAGTATATTTGCCGATTTTTAAAATAAAAAATGCTAATCAATCTTTCGTGGCGAGGGGACAAACTTCTGTTCCCCCTTTCTTCCCCTTTTGCTTTTCCCTTCCATTCTTCCCCCGGGCTAGGATTTCATCCCCTCGCCACGAAAGATTGATCGGCATTGTTTATTTAAAAAATCGGCAAAAATCAGCCTTTCATCAAATAAAATTTAAACTTCGTCAAATTGTACACGACTATGTCGTCTACCGTTTGTAAAAGTTTCAAGTAAAAATTCATATATTGGAATTTTTTATAATTTTTTCAGTAACATACACTTTAGCATGGCGAGACATATGGCGAGCGCGCCGATGTTTCCAAACTTTATACCTATGACTTTGGGGCTAAACGTCTATTCACAAAAATTTCAAAAAGATCATGGTGAAAGGAAATTCTTTCCTCAACAAGAGGATTTTTTTGGATTTGCATTTCGATAACTCAAACGTGAGTTATCGCGTAAAAAGGGCAGAAACTTCGGCCCGTAAGCAACCGTGTTAAAAAGCGCGGAAACACTCGTCGTGTTTCCAAACTTTGTGTCGGTACTGTATATACTGTACACATATAAAACTCATGGTATGATATGTATACACATTGAAAACAAGTATATTGTATACTGTATATATGTCGAAGTATAGATTTATCCTGTACACATATTAAACGCATGGTATGATAGTGTATCAACATTGAATACAACATATTGTATACTGTATATATGTGTAATTATAGATATATCCTGTACACATATAAAACTCATGGTTTGATAGTGTATACACATTGAATACTAGTATATTGGATACTGTATATATGTAGAAGTATATATATATATACTGTACACTTTTATAACTCATGGTATGATAGTGTATACATATTGAATACAAATATATCTAGCTGTATAGATATTGATTTTGAATCTGTTTGCAAGCAATATATAGATATAGCCTGTACACATATAATACTCATGGTATGATAGTGTATACACATTGAATACAAGTATGGTGTATACTGTATACATTTAGATGTATAAATGTTGGTTTTGAACCATATGCATGAAGATGTATAAATATAGCCTGTACACATATAAAACTCATGGTATGATACTGTATGCACATTGAGTACAAATATATTTGATACTGTATGTATGTAGAAGTATAGATGTGGCTTGCACACATATAAAGCTCATGGTATGATAGTGTATACGCATTGAATACAAGTATATTTTTGATACTGTATACATGTAGAAGAATAGATTTTGGTTTTGAACTTATATGCATGAACATATCTAGATATAGCCTGTACACATATAAAACTCATGGTATGATACTGTATACAGATTGAATACAGTATCTGTATATACATACACTATACTGTATACATATAGAACACTTTTTTTTCACTTTGTTTGTAACACAAGTTTTTACGATGTGTCTTACAACTTGTGGAAAACTATAACTGTCAAGTGTTACAAACATATCCGACTGCTTCTTGAACAAAGGACTAGAAGTAGATTGGGAGTCAAGCGTAATAAAAAGTTTAGTTCTGCTATCTGTCGCTGTGGTGCGCATCGGCGTAAACTACGCACGACTTTTTGCTCGACTACTACTTTTTCATTGGAATAAGATCTATACTGTATACATGTAGAAGTATAGATATTGGTTTTGAACCTGTTTGAATGAAGATATATAGATATAGCCTGTGCACATATAAAACTCATTGTATGTTACTGTATACAGATTGAATACACTATCTGTATATGGATGCACTATACTGTATACATGTAGAAGTATAGATATGGGTTTTGAAACTGTTTGCATGAAGATATATAGATATAGCCTGTACACATATAAAACTCATGGTATGATACTGTATGCAGATTGAATACAGTATCTGTATATGAATGCACTATACTGTATACATGTGGAAGTATAGATATAGCCTGTACACATATAAAACTCATGGTATGATACTGTATACAGATTGAATACACTTTCTGTATATGAATGCACTGTACTGTATATATGTAGAAGTATAGATATTGATTTTAAACCTGTTTGCATGAAGATTTATAGATGTAGCCTGTACACATATAAAACTAATGGTATGATACTGTATACAGATTGAATACACTATCTGTATATGAATGCACTATACTGTATACATGTAGAAGTATAGATATTGGTTTTGAACTTGCATGAAGATATATAGATGTAGCCTGTATACATATAAAACTCATGGTATTATAGTGTTTACACATTCAATAAAAGTACATTTGATACTGTATACGTGTAGAAGCACAGATATTGGTTTTGAACCCAAATGCCTGAAGATATAGCCTTTACAGATGTAAAACTCATCGTATGATAGTGTATACACAATGAATACAAGTATATTTGATACTGTATACACATAGAAGAATAGATTTTCTTTTTGAACTTATAGGCATGAACATATATAGATATAGCCTGTACACAAATACAACTCATGGTATGATAGAATATACACATGGAATACAAGTATATCTGATGCTGTATGTATGTAGAAGTATAGATATTGCTTGTAAACATATAAAAATGATGATATGATTGTGTATACACATTAAATACAAGAATATTTGATACTGTATACATGTAGAAGTATAGATATTGGTTTTGAACCTATATGCATGAAGTTATACAAAGATACACATTGAATACAAGTATATTTGATACTGTATACATGTAGAAGTATAGATATTGGTTTTGAACCTATATGCATGAAGATATGTAGATATAGCCTGTACACATATAAAAGTCATGGTATGATAGTTTATATACATTGAATACAAGTATATTTGATACTGCATACATGTAGAAGTATAGATATTGATTTTGAACCTATATGCATGAAAATATATTGATATAGCCTGTACGCATATAAAACTCATGGTATGATAGTGTATACACATTCAATACAAGTATATTTGATACTGTATACATGTAGAAGTATAGATATTGGTTTTGAACCTATATGCATGAAGATATATAGACCGAAAGCCTGCGACAGGTTAGGGAATTTTTTTTAAGAAAAGGCAGAACGCCATAAATATTTAAATTAATATACTTTATCGGCGGAAATGTAAGTCTGCCGTGCCGGATAGGGTTCCCCTGTGCGGTACTGACTCCCGAAGTCGGCGGGAAAGTTCCCAAAAGGGAAAATTTTCAAGAAGGATAGGACGTTTACTAAAAAAAGAGCGTGAAAAGTTATGTGTGAACCCCTCAGACCAGACGAAAAAATCGGGTTCCCTTTACCCACCAGACGCAGGTGTGTAAGTGTTTTCCCCCTGTCAAATTTCTTTACAAGTGGTGGCAACATCGCATTGACGGCGCAAAATTCAAATTGTTTATGCTATGTTTTCAGTACTTAAATAGTTATTAATGAAAAATAGTATTACATACTAAAATATTGTTGTTTTTCATAGTCTGGGTTTGTATTTACTGACTGGAATAAATATTTTACACTTAATTGCACACAACATTAATAACTTATTCATTATTATTCATCTTCGAAAGTTGAGTCACCATCGAATTCATTTTCTTCGCAGTGACTAGTAGTATCTTCGTCGTCTTCTGAATCAATTACTTCCTCTGGAGCCAACATGTCCTGTAGCGTAGGTGGGGTCAGCTCACCGATGAACCAATTAGGCGTGAATTTGTTGTCACGCAAAATCCACCCGTTTTTCTCTGGATTAAAAATTGAAGGTTTTTTTTCATTTGCGTGGTTCCATATGGAACATATGCAGTTGGCTCTCATTATTTGTTGCATGAGAACGGATGAGCAGGGAGGCAACAGACTGAAATCAATCCCTTTGACATTTTCCATCGGTTTCTTGCCTTTTTTGGGTTTATACACTTTCATAAATCCCAAGAACCGAGCTTCATTTACCGATGAAAGTCGTTTGTTCCCATACATTTCGCATACGAATTCTTCAATGTCTGACACAAGCGCTGTGGATAGAGATTCAGATGACCCTAGCAAGCCAAATGCCTCCATATATTTATCATTTTTTTCTAATATTTTCAAAGGCCGAACTTAAGCTCGCGCGAGCATTATTAGTTAAGGTTTGCCAAATGCCAGCAAACCGAATAGATTTGGTGTTTGATACCACTAAAAGCCCGTCCATAAAGGATATGGAACGGGACCATAGGACTGAAGAAGAAAGAGCATTGCCAATCAAATTGACAGGACCAAATCAAAGAACCCCTTCGGATTTAAAAAAATTCCTGCGAAATGACAGTTTTAAGCAAGAAATTGTCAGGTTTTCTTCAGAAGAATTCGAAGATGATTCCTTGGCTGAAGTGTATGGAGAAAAAGTAGTGCGCATTGGTGCAGAATCAACTTGTTTTTTGTACAAGGTGCACAATGGAAAAGTCATTAAACAAGAAGATCACGAATTGTCATGCCCTCAACACGAAGAAGCTGATACCAAAATGTTGGTACATGTAGCCAGCATTCCCTGCCCCGCCACAGTTGTCATTCGAACATCGGACACGGATGTATTAGTCATTGCTCTCGGGAACTCATCAAAGTTTCCTGACTGTCAATTATACTTGGAAGTCGGTCATAAACGAAATAACACACTTCGTTTCATTGATATTACCTCCCTAAGTATGAAGTTGGGCTCTACACTATGCAAAGCTTTATCTGGCTTCCATGCTTTTACCGGATCAGATTATACGCCTGCGTTTTCTTACAAAGGGAAAGTTCGGCCTTTGAAAATATTAGAAAAAAATGATAAATATATGGAGGCATTTGGCTTGCTAGGGTCATCTGAATCTCTATCCACAGCGCTTGTGTCAGACATTGAAGAATTCGTATGCGAAATGTATGGGAACAAACGACTTTCATCGGTAAATGAAGCTCGGTTCTTGGGATTTATGAAAGTGTATAAACCCAAAAATCGGCAAGAAACCGATGGAAAATGTCAAAGGGATTGATTTCAGTCTGTTGCCTCCCTGCTCATCCGTTCTCATGCAACAAATAATGAGAGCCAACTGCATATGTTCCATATGGAACCACGCAAATGAAAAAAAACCTTCAATTTTTAATCCAGAGAAAAACGGGTGGATTTTGCGTGACAACAAATTCACGCCTAATTGGTTCATCGGTGAGCTGACCCCACCTACGCTACAGGACATGTTGGCTCCAGAGGAAGTAATTGATTCAGAAGACGACGAAGATACTACTAGTCACTGCGAAGAAAATGAATTCGATGGTGACTCAACTTTCGAAGATGAATAATAATGAATAAGTTATTAATGTTGTGTGCAATTAAGTGTAAAATATTTATTCCAGTCAGTAAATACAAACCCAGACTATGAAAAACAACAATATTTTAGTATGTATTACTATTTTTCATTAATAACTATTTAAGTACTGAAAACATAGCATAAACAATTTGAATTTTGCGCCGTCAATGCGATGTTGCCACCACTTGTAAAGAAATTTGACAGGGGGAAAACACTTACACACCTGCGTCTGGTGGGTAAAGGGAACCCGATTTTTTCGTCTGGTCTGAGGGGTTCACACATAACTTTTCACGCTCTTTTTTTTAGTAAACGTCCTATCCTTCTTGAAAATTTTCCCTTTTGGGAACTTTCCCGCCGACTTCGGGAGTCAGTACCGCACAGGGGAACCCTATCCGGCACGGCAGACTTACATTTCCGCCGATAAAGTATATTAATTTAAATATTTATGGCGTTCTGCCTTTTCTTAAAAAAAATTCCCTAACCTGTCGCAGGCTCTCGGTCTAATATAGATATAACCTGTACACATATAAAACTCATGGTATGATAGTGTATACGCATTGAATACAAGTATATTTGATACTGTATACATGTAGAAGTATAGAAATTTGTTTTGAACCTATATGCATTAAGATATACAAAGCTACACATTGAATACAAATATATTTGATACTATATACATGTAGAAGTATAGATATGATTTTCAACCTATATGCATGAAGATATACAAAGATACATATTGAATACAAGTATATTTGATACTGTATACATGTAGAAGTATAAATATTGGTTTTGAACCTATATGCATGAAGATATGTAGATATAGCCTGTACACATTTAAAAGTCATGGTATGATAGTTTATACACATTGAATACAAGTATATTTGATACTGCATACATGTAGAAGTATAGATATTGATTTTGAACCTATATGCATGAAGATATATTGATATAGCCTGTACACATATAAAACTCATGGTATGATAGTGTATACACATTCAAAACAAGTATATTTGATACTGCATTGATGTGGAAGTATAGATATGGCTTGCACACATATAAAACTCATGGTATGATAGTGTATACGCATTGAATACAAGTGTTGGGAACTCAGGGATGACAAAAAATACTGTTAAGTTCGCGAACTCCAACGAACCTGATCTGGCAATGTCGGAAGTTGGGTCAGGGAAATTGGGAACGAAGGTCGGAGCAAAGATCGTACCCCCATTACGAAGAAACGAGTTCAATTGAACACACGTGCAGTTCGAGTCCCTTGCTCCCATATCTTTCCGTCCGTTTATTTTCCGGCAACGTTTCTTCTCCGTTTTTCTTTCTTCAAGTGACTTTAAAATTTGGGAAGTGTTCTTTCCGTCTCGTCATCGGCAGGCAACCAATTTCCCCCCCACTTTCTGTCTCGTTAGTTATTTGTGGCACGAATTTCTGGTGCCAGTATCCCCATTGGAAATTCGGTGGATCGTGGAATAGAATTTCCACCACCATATTCTAATTTTCACTCTGCAATTACAACTCATTCTTGTGTAACCGTTCCCCCTTTTTTTCTACACGTGCGTAAAAGGCAACAACAAGTATATTTGATACTGTATACATGTAGAAGTATAGATATTGGTTGTACACATATGAAACATCATGCTATGACAGTATATTCACATTGAGTACAAGTACATTTGATACTATATATATGTAGAAGATATTGCTTTTGAACCTGTATGCATGAAGATATATAGATACGGCCTGTACACATATAAAACTAATGGTATGATTGTGTATACACATTGAATAAAAGTATATTTGATACTATTTATATCTAGAAGTATAGATATGGCTTTTACACATATAAAACACATGGTATTATAGTGTATACAAATTGAAAACAAGTATATTTGGTACTGTATACATGTAGAAGTAGAGATATTTCTTTTGAACCTGTTTGCATGAAGATATATAAATATAGCTGTACACATGTAAAACTCAAGGTATGATAGTGTATTTACATCGAATACAAGTATATTTGATACTATATATACGTAGAAGTATAGATATGGCTTGCACACACATAAAAACCATGGTAAAATAGTGTATGCACATTGAATAGAAGTATATTTGATACTGTATTCATGTAGAAGTACATATATTGGTTTTAAACCTGTATGCATGAAGATATATAGATACAGCCTGTACACAAATCAAACTCATTGTATGATAGTATTCACATTGACTACAAGTACATTTGATACTGTAAAAATGTAGAAATATAGATATTGCTTTTGAACCTGTATGCATGAAGATAAATAGATACAGCCTGTACACATATAAATTTCATGGTATGTTAGTGTAGGTGAGGGTGGGGCTAGTTAGTACAATTTTTGTATTTTCTTCTCTCGTTTCCTTAATTTTTCAAATTTTGACATCCGAAAACATGTAAAAGAAAGTTCAGATAACCAGCTTTCTTCTGCTATTTTTTAATTTGATCTACGTTAAAGATATTCGAAGTCAACGTTCAAAAAGCTAAAAAAAAAATGTGTCTACATGCCCCCTAACGGGCAAGTTGGCAGTGGTGGTGGGGTAAGTTGGCCCCATGTATTTCAAATGGGAATTTCAGTCAAAAGTTGATGCTGTAAACAAACTAGAATAACATTACAATAAATGAAAATTATGTAGTTATTTCAGAGTCGGAAACTCAGAAATGAATTGTGATAGCTTACATAAAGATTAATAGCATTAAACGCAATAAATAAAAAAATACTATACACATGCATGTATAATGCATATGCCAACATGCCCCATGTTGACATTTGCCAACATGCCCTATGTTGACATTTGCCAACTTGCCCCAACCCAGGCTGTATTCAAATTACAATATATATTACTCATTTATAATTGATTAAAACAAATCCATTGTTACTGTTCAATAGAGGACAAAATTTTCTATAATATTCATATTTTTTAAAAATTATATGCGTCCCAGGTAATGATATAATTGATGAATACCGAGCGCACAACTATTGTGAACTTGATGCCAAAAATTTCATTAATTTCTATTTCCTAAACTATTTGCGATAAAGCTATGAAATTTTGTACAAAGGTGCGCACGATCAACACCTTTGACTACGAATTATTTCAATAAAATCGCTTGCACACAATTCTTTTAAATTAAGAATTGCAAACTTGCCCTCCTACCAACTAGCCCCCAATCTCCCCTACTCACATTGAAAACAAGCATATTTGATACTATATATATGTAGAAGTATAGTGTAATGAAGCCTCCATTAGATGCGTTCTTTAATATCGCATTTTTACTTCTCTTCATTTACTATTCAAATTTCTACAACTGCGTAGTAACAGTAAACAATATGGGTGTTAGCATTGACCTAGATGAACACCTGCTGCCTGACTCAGACGTATGATGTGTATCCAGCGATTAGACAAACATTTTTTAATTGGTCGCACGCACAACGCTCATCCAGCCATTCAACAAACATCTTTTAATTGGCTGCACGCGCGTAGTACCGACGGGTCATCAAGATCAGGCAACTGGACAACAAAGTTTCATCGAGAAGCCCCGAACTAAGAAGATTCAGTCTACAGCTTGCAAATAAGACAGTTGCTCTGATTCTTCTATTTTTTTCTAAATGTAGTCCTCTTGCAAGTTCCTCTTTCTCCTGCTTTATTTTCCAATTCTCCTTTTCTAATCAGTATGTTATTCATCTATGTGTAATTTCTTGACTTCGCTTCCATTTCTCGTCTTCTTATTTGGTATGTTATTTCCTAATTATGTAATCATATCGGCCTTAATCCTATAGCCAAAATAGGGTAAAAACGCAAATTCGGACACAGGGCAGGTTCTTTTCGGACACCAAAATAATTTTTTTCTATGCTATAATTGCAGTGGAAGTGTATGTTTAATGCTAAATCTAATGGGCAAAATTCAAAGTAAAGGGGAAAATGCGTTATTGAACTAAAAAACAACTTATTAATTCTTATGATTTGTAATCTCGGACATTAAGCCATACTTACTGTAGTTTCAACATACTTTTGTTAATATTTTCCACCACTTTTAAATTTTTAAAATTTTATCTGTATATTGTTTTACTGTTGGCTACGTATTGAGATAAATTAAACGTAGTAGTAATTAAATATAATTTTTTTTATTTTGCAAGCGTTCCGACCTAGTCCTCATTCTAGATAAATTCCCAATTGACGTGGGCAAAAATGTCGCTCGAAAGCACGATAAAGATGAATTAACTTTTGATCAATTGAGAAACGCTCTAAAAGAAGAAATTAGAGTTATAGAAGAAGGACAAATTTCGTTGCCGTCATCAAGTCTACCACCGAGTAAGCAGCATCATTCCAGACAAACAACTACTATTTTCAATGGCGTAGTGAATCAGAAGCCTTCCTATCAACTACCTAGTGTATTTTGCGGTGCTGAACATCCAGTGTACAAATGTGCTACAGTGTCTTCAGTCGAAGAAAGAAAAAGGATCGTTCAACAAAATCGTCTTTTCTTTAATTGTTTAAACGCCAAACATAAACGAAAAGATTGCCAATCTCGGGCAGTTTACAGGATTTGCCGAAGCAAGCATCATACAAGCCTGCACGGTTCTTCAAAACTAACTAGTGTCGTAGCTACGACTGTCACAAATGCTCATTTTCAAGTAAAGAGTCTGAACGTCCCACACCGAGCAGCCCTAATCACCCACAAGAGTATCAGTGCAGTCAACGTGGTATCATACCCATTCGTCTTTTTGAAAACAGCTATCCTTAAGGGCGCTCAGCCAAGTGTGAAGCAAAGGTAAACACTATGTTAGATGAAGGCGTACAAAGGAGTTCGATTACGCGCGATCTAGCAAAACGTCTTGGCCTTCGGACAAAAACAAGAGAATTCCTAATAACGTCCGGATTTGCCATCGCCAGTTCTATTCTAGAATTCTTGGAAGTGGTCGAGTTCGGAATTGAAGCCAATAATGGAATGTCGTCGTCATGCGAGCGATAGTGATCGATTATTTAGTCGACCCCCTAGAAGACAAATATCGCCGTAATCTTCAAGAACTTCGGCATTTAAAGAATTTGGATTTAGCTCATCCCTGCATCATTGAAGATTTGTTCTCTATCGACTTGTTAGTTGGTGCAGACTTCTACTGGAGTTTCATCGAGGACGAGCGACCCATTCGCGGTTACGGACCAACCGTAATCGGTTCCAAAGTTGGTTAGTTGGTGTCCGGCCCGCTGGAAAATGTGAGAGTGAAAAAACCAGTACAATCCCTGAGTCTACATATACAATCTGTTGAAAGTGTGAACGAATTTTCGTTTATGTGGTCGTTAGAGACTCAGGGAATCTTTCATCGTCAGGAAAAAGTTAGTGAGGCGCCGGACTACGCCAAGAAATGAATTAAGTTCGTAGACAGCAATTATATTGCCCGATTCCCGTGGAAAAGTTATCACCCCGAACTCGTGTTTCTAATTTTACCATGGTGAAAAAGATGACCCAAGCAACCATCAAACGTTTATCAAGAGACGGGATGTTGGGAGTGATGCCGATATTAACAAAGATCAGTTAGATCGCCAGTATATCGAGTAAGTTCCGTCAAAGCAACTCATCAAGGGTTGCTTTAGATATCGTGCCACTATGTGAAGAAAGAGTCATCGGTCACTCCCATCCGGATTGTCTACAATTGCTCCAACAAAGGTTGGAATGGCGAGAGTTTTAATGACTGCGTTGAAACTGGTGCGCCTCTTCGCAACGATCAGGTTCATCTTTTTATTCGATTCAGAGTCCACGCTATAGGCATAGTTGCTGACGTCGAAAAAACCTTCCATCACATCGAGCTTTATGAGTCCGATCGTGATCATCTACGTTGGATGTGGTTGTCAAATCCACAAGATCCTGATTCGCCTTTAGTTCTATCGCTTTAAAGTAGATCCGTTCGGTTCGAAATCATGGCCATTCATTCTCAACTCTGTCTACATGCACCATCTGTCAAGAAATGGTTCTGAAGTTGCTGCTGATATGCAGCGAAGTGTTTTTGTTGATAATGTTATCACCGGATGTGATAGTCAAACTGAGGCCGAAAGATGCTTTCATCAAGCGAACAGTATCATGTGCGGTGCGAACCTACCACTCCAGGCTTGGGGTTCAGTGATCGCCACTTAGAGAAAAAAACTGGAGGGGAAAGGAACGTTCGACGCTTCACCGGAGTAAAAAACGCTTGGAGTAATTTCGGACTGCAATAGCGATTGCCTGCACGTCTAAATTCCAAATCTATCTCCATCAACTGAAAAGGTAACCAAACGCGACGTTCTCAAAGGAACGGGCTCATTCTATGATACGCTGGTGTTTTATGCGCCGTTAGCCACAAGCGCAAAGATCCTAATCCAAAATTTGTGTATAAAAACGTCGAACTAGATGAAGAGCTGACAAGTGAACATTTAGAAAAGTGGAAAGAAATAGTGTCTTCCATCGTTTGTGCTACAGAACAAAAAATTATGTCGGTGAGAAGATCCTATTTCGGTGCAGCTACAGCGGTACGAGATCTCCATGTTTTTTGTGACGTGAGTCCCCGAGCATACGGTGCGGTAACATATTTAGTGCACCAAGGAGAAGTAGCGTTTGTCGCATTTAAGATTAGAATTATGCCAATCAGAAGCCAACAAAAAGAAGAAGACCGAGAGTTGTCTATTCCAGAATCCGAACTGATAACAGCATACCTGGGCTAGAACGCCCAGGATCGTAGCGATTAGAACATCGCTACGATCATCATTGCCGCACTTGAGCCACTCGGAATCGAGCTTCCTCTGGAGCGACTGTCAAATTGTGCATCACTGGATTTCAAAAGAAGAGGGACGCCCACGGCAGTTTATTACGAATCGAGTGAAGAAAATCCGGAACTTCAGCAGGACTCAAGTGGCTACATGGAAATATGTTCCGCCAGCAGAGAATCCAACAGACATCCTCTCGAGAGATGCCTCACACTTCTCAGAATTGAAAGCTTCAAGGCTGTGGAAGGAAGGCCTGGAGTGGTTGACAAATCGCTAGAATTGGAAGCGCAGATCCAGTCGTCAAGGAGGAATATATATTTTCAGTGTTAGATCCATCAAAGTACAGTTTTAAGATGCTGTTGCGGGTGAAAGCGCAAGTGTTTCGTCTCGCAAACCATTTTCGACTAAAAAATCTATCGCGCGATTTCTGGAATCGAGAGCCGCTTAACTCAGACGAACTACAGAGAGCAGAGAAGGTTCGGGTAGGGAGAGCGGGGTCAAACAGGACAAAAATCGTTTTTCACGTATATCTCCTGAAATAATTGGAGTTTAGGTGGGAAAATTAAATAAGGTTGTTAAGCGTAAGAAAATCTATATCCCCTAATTTTTTCATTGCAATGCATTAAGTAGTTAAGTAGTAAACGAATTTCGAAAAACTTGAAAAAATTGACGGGAAAAAAATTGGGAGGGAGAAACTGGACACGCGATAAAGCCAGTTTAGACTTGGTCTATAAAACAAAGAATATTAAAAAAACAAACTTAAAAAAATAGTATTGTCTTCCTTATTCATTAAACTATTTATGTATGCGTGAAAAAAATTTAAAAATAAACTCTGTAATATAGAAATCCTCTAGTGATTGACTGGGGGGGGTGAGGGGTTGAAATGGACAATGAAGTTTGAGCCGGTTTTAATATTTTATCGATAACTACACGAAGAATTAAAGTAAGTGATTGAAACTTCATCCCCATGTGTAGGATGGAATTCCACATCCTGCAGTATTTTTTACATCCATTTTATTAAAGAACCTAATAGTTATTGCGGTTGTCCAATCTGGTACGCTTCCAGTTTGACCCCGCTCTCCCATACGTGCTTTTCAGAAAAAATATTTTCTAACCGAACTGGACTATTAAAATCAATGAGGAAATCCTCGAGACCTGCACTAGTTTCGCAACATGATTTATTCCTAGATGCAGACCGTATCATACGGTGCAAAACAGGCTCCAAACCTCTACTATGGTTGAGTCGGCGAAATATTCAGTATTGATTCCAAAACATTCGGACTTGGCACGACTGATTATCAGTGATGTCCACGAGCGAGTTGTTCATTACGGAACTGAAATGACTTAAGCCAAACTGATTCAACGTTACTTGATACCGTCAGCAAGAGCGCAGGTTAAAAGAATCTGCCGCAACTGTGTTAAGTGCAGAAGAGACCGTGGAATTGCCAGACCCAGCGCCTCTTCCTCGTGTTGGTCAGTCCTACCCCTTTGAAGTCACCGGAATATATTACACCGGGTCAATCCCCATCCGTGTCAAGGAAGGAGAGGATTCGGTATACATCTTAATGTTTACCTGTGGACTAACATGCTCTATTCATTTGGAGGTAGTTGAGAATATAATAGCGAAGCATTCATCGATGCAGTGCGTCGCTTTACGAGTCATCATTCCATTCCTTGAGGTATCTATTCGGATAACGCGTCGACATTTGTAAGCGCCTTAAATATTCTGTTGGAGTTTTTCAAACAACCGGAGGTCGCAAAGGAACTGGCCAACCTGAGGATCACTTGGAAATTCATCCCCAAACGAGCGCCGTGGTACGGTGGATGGTGGGAGCGGCTGATTTCTTTAACAAAAACTTTCCTAGGAAAAATGACTGGTCGGACGAGATTGAGTCTTGTCAACAACAAACAGTCGTCGCGCAGATAGAGGCGATCCTCCATGATCGGCCTTTGACTCGAGTTTCAACGGATATCTGAAGCTTCGAGACCCTTACTCCTGCCCATCTACTGTACGGCCGGTGCATCACTACGTTGCCAATTCACTATGCAGCAGACGAGCAGCTAGAAGATCCAAGTTATGGACGCTCTACAGAACCCCAGATTCTGTCCAAAGCGTACTTAAAAGCGCAAAATGTTTTACGCGTCTTCTGGCGCAGATGGACTCATCTCTATCTGCCTTCACTAGGGAGCATCACCAGGCAACCAAAGGAACGATCAAGTTAGCGATAAAGATTGGCGATGTCGTGCAAGTTCATCAAGACAGTAAACGATCAGAGTGGAAGTTAGCGATCGGGGAACAGCTGAATCGGGGTGTGGATGGCAAGGTGCGTTCGGCAGAAATCAGGACGGCTAAGGGTAAAACCAGCCGCCCCTATTAACAAAATATATCCCTTAGAAGTAGTCGACTCGGCTGAAAATTTGATTCCAGTGGAATCAGGAAAACAGCTCATCGTAGAAGCCACAGCGGACAAACCTTTGGCTTTGGTGCCAGTTCCCGTCGAAAACCCGTCGGTGTCAGCAGTTCAAGATCCAGCTGGAAGTCAATTCGTGTCATCGATCCCTACACCAGTCATCGATGAGATGATGCTGAGGGTGGTGAAAGTCCAACGTAGAGCGGCCCAGCGAGCAAACGAGAATATCAAGGTGCAATTGGAAACAGTACAAACAAGACGAGTAATTCTGGCCGAGTGTATGTCGGAAATATTCGACCCTGTTAAAGGTATTGTCTAAATAAAACCTGTACTCTCCCTAATTCCCCCTTCTCCTCGCATGAGGCGAAAGTTAAGTAGGATACTGTTTAGTACTTCCCACACGAACGGTTTCTTGGGGGGGCTAGGGGACTATCTCGCTGTCACTTGAATCTGCGTAATCTCTGTGTCTAGGACATCTTTGTGTAATTCTCTATCATGTATGATTCTCCTTTATGCAATGTTATACAGTGTGTGTGACTTATGTATCTAACTATGCTTGATAGTCTGAATAATAAAGGAGCTAGACCTTGTGGAAGTCTAACCTTCTTTAATAGACCCTTTATACGTTTAAGTCTAAGTTTTCACTGTATTCATTCTACCTCTCTGTATTTGTTTGCAACGAGAGTGTAAGATTTTAGCTTCCCATTCTTCTATTAAGTTTCAGTTCAACAAGTCTGAGTATGTCATGCTTTACCCTTCAGGCTAATGCGCCAAAATTGTTGTACCCCTACCCCGCAGCTAAATTGGCCTCAGGGCCTAAAGGTTGAGGCACAGACAGTAGTTCAAATCTTGTAGTAGAGTAAGGATGCACACTCCACTCAACGGAAAATACAAAGTTGCTCAAGAGAACGAAACTGATTTTCATTAAGTGTCAAAGAAAATTTTCGACAAAGTATAGATATTGCTTGTAAACAAAGATGCCTGATGTTATGATAGTGTATACACATTGAATACAAGTATATTAGGTACTGTACATGTAGAAGTATAGGTATTGCTTTTGAACCTGTATGCATGAAGATAATTTGGTATTTCTTGCACATGTTTAAAACTGATGGTATCATAGTGTATTCATATTAAATACAAGTATATTTTAAACTGTATAAATGTAGAAATCTAGAAATCGGTTTTGAACCTGTATGCATGAAGATAATTTGATATTTCTTGCACACATTTAAAACTAATGGTATCATAGTGTATTCACATTAAATTCAAGTATGTTATATACTGTATATATGTAGAAGTATAGATATTGTTTGTACACACATAAAACACATGTTATGGTAGTGTATTCACATTGAATACAAGTATATTTGATACACTGTATACATGTAGAAATATAGGGATTGTTTTTTTGAACCTGTTTGCATGAAGATATATAGATATAGCCTGAGCAAGTATAAAACTCATGGCATTATAGTGTATTTACATTGAATACAAGAATATTTGATACTGTATACACGTAGAAGTATAGATATTGCTTTTGAACCTGTTTGCATGAACAGCTATGGAAATAGCCTGTACTGTTGTTTGTATCTTGTATCAAACGTAATATTTAATGCTGCGGAAACTTATGTGGTTGCCGAAACCCAGACCAATCCTGCCTCTGTCTTCTTGTATGACAGAAATGTGGTCTGCTGTACAGTTGATGACTTGATTCAGTCTGACAACAATGATTTCAAATATCTTCTCTTCATTTTGTAGGGTATAAACTCTGTTATTTTTTCTGTTAATACTTAACGTTCACTCTAAAGGTAATACAGTTGTTTTGGTTGAGCAAAAACTCGTTTCGTATTATCTTTACTTTGCTAAGTAAATTCAACAGGTTATGGGCCCAGCTTCATGTGTTCTGTAACGACACAAAATGGCTAACCAAATGATTGAAAATCACCTTAAAGATAAAGATGTTAATCATGTGCCCAAGTTTGACAGCTCAAACTTTCGTTAATTGAGTTATCAACTTAGACTGATACTCTAACAGCTGAGTCAACTTGGACTCGTTGAAGCAAATGTTGGGCATACTCTGCCCAATGAGTTAACTCAATCATTTTATTACTACATGTAAAAATCACATCCATACGTGTTCCGTTATGACATATGACACACATGTACAAACCTTAATGTATGATTCACACACATGCTCGCATGTATGAATCTAGCGCATGTCCTCATACACATACCCACATGAGTCAAAAATTATTTCTCGCATGTCATTCATACACACATGCCTAAAAATCTATCTGTCGTAAAGATAAGAGACGACCCAGATAATCCAGAATAGGCTTAGAGCAACAGAGAACTTGCATCTCCTGTGGCAAGCATTTTATGACTTCACTCATCAACCTGAGGATGACATGACAACTCACATGCGAAAACTTTCCTGAGTTGTTGACAAACTAAGATAACTTGGACAACCTCCACAAGAGATGAAGCTCGTGACTAAAGCCCTGGCCACTCTTCCTGAAAAATTCAGAATCGTTCAGATCTGTCAGGGCCAACGTCCCACTTGATGAACGAACTATGGACAATCTTTTACAACGTCTTCGTTCCGAAGAGAATGTGGGTAAATCGTATGAAAGACCTGATGGCTCCAGCCAAGCCTTTGCAGCGCGAAGACACACACGAGGGAGAGGTCGTGAAAATAGATGAGGTAGCAGAGTTTACCGTGGAGTCAACAACGTGACTCCATGGTATATTGCTCTCGTGTGTGACTTCTCGCTGTAAACTGTTTTGTAAACCAGCAAGCATCACGTGACGAAATTCGATGCGGTTACTGCCTACACTATGGCCACAAAACCCAAGACTGCAGAAACAAAAAAAAAGAGACGAAGCATAAGAGAAAGCAAACAAAAACCAAGCACTACTATCCCCACCATCTTCCGACCTAAGAAGTGCCTTTGCTTTCTTCCCTGACTCAGAGGCAACGCAGCATATGTCGGACCAGAAAATCTTATTCGAAGATTTCACGCAAATTCAAACTGGTCAATCGCTGGCATTAGAGATACGCAACTTCAAGTACTCGGAAAAGGCCACATTAAAGTTACTGTCTAAGTAAACAATCGTTCATCTATCAGTCATCAAAAATGTCCTTTACGTGCCGGGCCTTGGCACCAACCTTTTCTCTAATGCTGCGGCTACCAGCTCTGGATTGAAAGCCCGTTTTTCCAAAGATATGGTGTTACGTACGTTAACGTGCACGTAACGTCGCAACAGAGATGAGGGATGGAGGATGATGTAAATGAGGATGAAGAATGACTTGGGGGGAAAAACGAATGGCTTTATTCTTTGTTTGTGAAATGCGGGGGGTTACAAATTTCCACTAACGTGGGAAAAAAGAGAGATTTGGGGGGCACTCAAATACTTGATTACTGGGGGAATTACAAAAGGACACTGAACTAAAAAAGGGGGCAAGGGCTTCTGACTTTAACATAACAAAAAAGGGCCCTTGCCACCCACAATCCTGCCCGTGATGGCAGCACCGTAGGTGACAGCGGGCCCACCTGTTTACAGGTACAAACAAATAACGGGAAACCACACAAAAAAAGGAAAACAAACGAGGTACTCTTTCTTCTTCACGGGTAGAGGGGACGTCCACGTTCACTCGGGGATGACAGCCTGGTAGGTCCTACGGGGAGCACAGAGGATCTGATGATGCTCCTTGCTGTCGCAAATACCACAATAACGGTGGTGGGGGCAATCAGCCAACTTCAGGTGCCCGGCGACCGACAAGGGGAGGAAGCATCCAAAACAGCGATGCTGGGAGAACAGCAACTCCATCCTCTCCCGGTTGGTCCTCATCATAAAATCGTCACACTCCAATATCTTGCGACCGCAAGACAACACCCCTGGTTTCCCGAGATGTGTCCACAAGAAGCAGAGGATAGTTGGAGTGTGTAAAGGGGCGATGAACTGAGGAGTATCTGGCTGGGCGGCTGCGGTCATCTTCCTTTCCTTCAGGAGGGATCCCACGAAGTTGTTGAGGATGGATTCACGTTCGGTGATGAAGTTAACGTTAACGTTTTTGATGTCCTTAGCGTTCTCATCCAGCTCCTCGTTCAGCTTCACCACGGCAATTTGATGGGCTAACGCCTTGTCGATAGCCTGTTTTCGGGCAAATAAAAGATCCTTTCGGAGGAGTTCGAGGTTGGTCGTGCACTCCTTATGACGTTTCCTGGATTCCTTCAGCTTCTCTTTCACGGATGCAATGGATGGAGATGGATTCTGCTCCATAGTGAACGTTGACGGCGAGGGTTGGTTTTAACGTGTAGCACCCACCTAAGTCAATGAGCAACTGTCGCCTACCGTTCGTAATACTAAACAGTTTCCCTAATCGGTCAAGGGTTAAACGGTAGGCGACCTTTTTTTTCTTTGCTCTTTGAACTTGGTATAGGTGGCGTTGCGATCGGACAATTTACATTGGGAATTTTTGGGCTCACAAATTTTTACATTGTTACATTTGACTATACATAAACCAATTTTACATTTTACATTTTGACATTTTGCGGTTTTGACTTTTTACATTCACAGTTCTACAATTTTACATTTTACCATTTTATCCTTTTTACTTTTTACTATTTTACGACTTGCATCTTTTTACCATTTTACAATTTATACTTTTCTGACATTTTACATTTTATACCTTTTACAAATTACTCTTTTTGCAATTTACATCCGTTTTACTCTTATACAAAGATTTCTTTTACAACAATCGACTATTTACATTTAATTGGACCTGACGACCCCGAATTTTACTGTGACAACCCCATATTTTCACTTTTTACGTAAACGTCCGGCTCTTTTTTTTTTACGTAAACACAGAGCTTGCTCACTGGACGAATACAAGGGTTTTTTGGTTGCTAACTTGCACTTTCACCGCTCGTACAACGTTATCCGACTCACTGGGAAGAACCTCTATCACTTTTCCCAACGGCCACTGTCCACGTAAAGTATTCGGCTCGATGCGAGTACTAGGTCTCCGACGGTAACGTTTGGCCGATTTTCCGTCCATTTTCTCCTCTCTGTCAGGTGCAGAACGTACTCGCGAAGCCATCTGTTCCAGAAGTGTTGTAAGATGGCCTGACTTTGAAGGAACTGTTTAGCTGTGACGTCCAGGTTATCCGCATCTCCCAATTTTAGCGGAACGTAAGGACGGGCTCCTCCGTGGAGAAAATGATTTGGTGTTAGGGGATCGGGATCTTCTGGATCCATGCTGAGGTGCGTTAGTGGCCGAGCGTTCAAAAGGGCTGCTACTTCTGCGATCACCGTTCTTAGGACTCCATCGGTGACTAATCGATTTCCGACGCTGACTTTCATAGCTCGTTTGCACGATTGCACGAGCGTCTCCCAAACTCCGCCGAAATGGGGTCGGTTAGGAGGAGAGAAATGCCACTCTATTTGTTGACATGCCATTTTCGACTGCAACTCCTGATGTTGTTTCACTAACTCCGTTAGCGCTTCGCGGAGTTCTTGTTCCCCAGCGACGAGATTAGTTCCGTTGTCACTGTAAACAACGTTCGGCTTCCCACGTAGGCTCACGAACCGGGTAAAGCATAGCATGAATTCTTCGAGACTGAGGCCATCGGAGACTTCTAGGTGAACGGCTCTAGTTGTTAAGCACGTAAATAAGCACACCCAGCGTTTTTCGTGTCTACATCCTCTTCCACCGACTCGTACTGTTAGGGGGCCGAAGTAATCGACTCCAGTGTAGGTGAAAGGTGGAAGATAGGGAGTGAGACGATGTACGGGTAATGATGCCATAAGCGGAGGAATTGGTTTTGACGATCTACTTTTGTAAGGCCAGCAAGTGTTGACGACCGATTTGATGACGTTACGTCCAGCGATTATCCAGTAACGTGTACGTAACTCCGTCAGCAATCTTTCGGACTTGATGTGTAGTTTCCGCATGTGGCAATCCCATACAATCCGCCGCGTTGTAAGCTGATCAGCTGGAAGCAGGATGGGATGCTTTGTAGAATAATCTACTGGAGCTTGCAATATGCGTCCTCCTACACGCAACTGTCCGATTTCATCCAGGAAATGAACGTGCGAAGCTTTGACTTCCGAGGCAATTCTAAACCTTTCGTTAGGGCGTAGATTTCTTCCGTAAATACCAGTTCTTGTGTACGTTTTATGCAAAGTGTAAGGGCCGCCAACATTTCTTCGGCCGTCAATTCTCCAACGGTGGGCTTGCCAATTCCCATCTTCGCTCTGACGTTTGTCGCGAACCTCCGGCACCAAGCGATGACCCTCTGGATCCTCAGGAGACTAGAAAATCTTCTTACGCAGTCATCAATCGAGTGATTTTCTTCCTCCGTTTTGACAGTGAAGACTCGAAGCACGTTTACGTCATTCTCCTCCGTTTCCGCGATCTCATCCTAAATATCCCACTCCGACGGATCGAGTTTCAGGAACGGAGGACCTTCGTGGAATTTCACCAACTCTTCGACGTTCTTCGGGTCGATGCCACGACTACATAGGTCTGCGGGATTGTTGATTCCGGAAACGTGACGCCATTGCCTTCGTATTCCTGAGGATCTTGCCAATCCGATTGTTCACGAAGGTTTCGAATCGGCAGGTGCAAGAGTGGATCCAACGTAGGACGGTTTGCGAGTCGGTGTAGAAAGTGACTCCACGTAAATCGATTTCTAACTCTCGACAGACCACCAAAGCAATGTTTAGGCCTTCCACGGCAGCCTGCAACTCCAATCGCGGGATCGTAAGGCCTTTTACAGGTGTTACATGAGTTTTAGCCATGACGAAGGATACGTCGACCGACTGGTCCACGAAGACAAAGCGGAAGTAAGCGACAGCTCCATATCCTTTTGTGCTTGCATCCGTGAATACATGCAGGTGCTGTTGCGTCCAACGTCTACGTTGATGTCTAAAACATCTTGGCACCATCAGCAACTCCAGGTTTTCCAGATGCTCGTACCAATAGTGGAAACGTTGGCCTAATTCTTCGGGAATAGGATCATCCCAGTCGATTCTTTTCTCGTACGTCCAGATGTCTTGTAGAAGTGTCTTCATTAGAAAGACAACAGAAGCGACGAGTCCCAACGGGTCGTAGACACTGGAGATTATGCTAAGGAAGCTCCTTTTAGTGAGAACGTCATGGCTGGGCTGTTTACGTATCTTGAACGTTAACATATCCGTTTCCCCGTTCCACATTACTCCAAGCGTTCGCTCGATGGGTAACTTCTCCAAATCAAGATCCAAGGTTGGTGAGGCCAAACCGAACTCACGTAGAGCCAATATAACCTTCCTTGATGAAGACGTCCACTTCATTAGGTTGAAACCGCCAAGTTGCAATAGCTTCTTCATTTGGCGGGCCCGTTTGACTGCCCCGTCTTCGGAATCGAAGGAATCGAGGTAGTTGTCAACGTAAAAGTTGCTTCGAACGCTCTCTGCAGCCTCCGGATACTGGTCGCGATTATCGTCTGCAGTCCGGTTGAGGGCGAAAATACAGGTCGTTGGGGAAGATACCGATCCAAAGACGTGGACTCTCATTTGGTACGTTAACGGTGCTTGATTACTGCCAGGTTTTCGATAAACAAACCGATAGGCCACCTGGTCTTCAACTGGGACCTTCACTTGGTGAAACATCTTCTCAATATCCGCACCAACTGGTATCAGGTTTCTTCGGAAACGTAAGAGCACACCGAGTAGGCTTACGAGAAGATAGGGTTCACGTAGCAGGTTCTGGTTGATTGACGTTCCTCCATACTCAGCGCCTCCGTCGAAAACAACTCGAACTTTCGTCGTAGAGCTGGAGCTGGCTTAAGACGCCGTGGTGCGGTAAATACCACGTCTTACTGGATCTGTTCCGTAACTCGTCGGTCGTGAGGAGTCTAGCATGATCCAGGCTGATGTACTCCTTTACAACTGCATCATACTTCCGGGCGAAGTCTTCATCTCGTTGAAATCGCCTCTCCATGGAATAAAATCTTTTCAATGCAGTTGCCCGATTGTTCGGAAGGTTGACGTTGTCGGTTTTCCACATAAGACGAACTTGATACCGGTTACCAACATTTTTTACTGTTGACTCGAGGATACGTTGTCCGCGTAGGTCGTCTTCGGAGAGAACAGGCTGCTCCACGTCTACGTCTTTTGCCTCCAGCTGCCAGAATTTCTTGACTAACTCGTTGAGGCCTTCGGGGCGTTCCTCGGCTACTAGATGAGCGATGAACGGGTGTCCATCTTGCGGCGGGCCCGTTTGACCACCCAGGCACCAACCAAACGGTGTTTTGAAGGCGATAGGCCCAATTGTTCCAGCCGGCGGCTTGACGGAATCTATGTGGTCGTGGGCCTCTGCAACGTCCAGTCCAATCAATACACCAACGTCTTCGGGTTGTACGTTCGGGACATCAAGACCACGTAGGTGTGTCCAGCACTCCAATTGACGAGGGATGATTGGGGAGTTTGGCGTAACCTTCAAGTTATCCACGGCGTAGGCATATTTCACTAGAAAAAACCGGCTTGTTCCGTCGATTGAAGATAGGGAGAAGTTCACAACCGATGCTTGAACGTTCGACGTGGATCCATCATAAGAAACAACGTTGATGCGTTTAGGCTGTCCAACTAATCCCAACCTCTTTACTACGTTGCTCCGGATCAGGGTAGTATCGCTTCCGGTGTCCAAGAACCCGAAAGTGTCGACCCATCTTGCACCGACACTAATACGAACGGGTACGATCTTGAAACGTACACGTCGTTTTACTGTTTGCCTCTGGGTTAGTGTCCCAAAAAATGCAGCCGATGTAGACGCTGCGGGCGACGTTAGGTCCGATAGTTTCCTCAGTGGGATGAATTCACACCCGTGAAGCAAGGGATGGTGTCCCTTGCGTTCGTGTTTGGTGTTCCCTTGCGTTCGAACACTCCTTGCGTTCGTGTTTGCCGGTGAGGCATAGTAGACAACTTCCGGACTTAAACACGACTTCAGCCCGTTTCGTGGGCGTGAAAGACATAAACACGTTACAGCTGTCCAAGTTGTGAGCCCTCCCGTTGCAGGCTAGGCACCTCCACTGGTCAGTCTTCTTTACTGCCCTTTCTTCCGTCTTCGGTCGTCGTCCCATGGGAGCGGCTGATGATGGAGATGATGCAGTTGCTTTAGAGCCTTCCTCTGTCGTAACGTGTCCAATGGTTGACGTATGAGTAGCGGTCGATTTCTTGACTGGCTTCTTATCGTCAAACCGTATCGATTTGGACGTCGACGTGGGCAAGGACACAAATACGTTTTTACCATGTTGTTTACTCATGGGTTTTACTGTTACCTAATCGTCCAGGTCCAGAACGTTTAGCTCTGCACCTGCCCTCGTTCTTTTTTCGTTCCACTTGTCCTTTAGATTTGTCGTCAGCTTTGCTTCCATGGCCATCAGGGTAGTACGGCTATGAAGTTCATGTGCGTATCTTGATTGTGAGAGCGTCACCACTGCTCCATGCAACCGATTTGCGAACGTCTTTAGACATGCAGCATCTTGGTTTTTCAGAGGAGGAATTTGCAGTAGGTCGTCGAGGTACGTTTGGTCCATGACTTCGGTGCGGCCGTAAACTTCATCAAGACGTTCTCACACCACGGAGTACATTGCTTCCTCGGCGAGGCATTCGCCGATCTCGTTCCGGACCTCCTTCGACAGCAGTTCTTCCAATATGAACAGTAGGGCAGGAGAACCGTTATATTCGTTCTCGTTTAAGGCTCGAAATTTGGCCTTAAAACGGGCGTAATTTTTCGGGTTCCCGTCGAACGGCTGGATCGTGAAGCTCGGGGTACGTGGACGACTACAGCATCCGCCATGAGAATGGTTGGAAGTGCCAGCGACAGGTGGAGGTTCAGGGGTCGTGTCCGAAGACGTATCGTCCCCAAGAGATAGGCAAGGGCTGCAGGTTGGAGGCATGGAGGCGAGACCAAGACAAGGGTCTTGGTTTAGGGTCTTGGACAGAAGTACTCATTGTAGCACCACGGCTGGACAAGTCTCTGCGGTGCATTACGGTGGCTTCGATGGATTTCAACGTCGCCCGATTGGAGATGTCTTCTCTGGCCGCAGGTGTCTGTGATCGTTTGGGAAAGCGCGTTTCTTGGTCCAGAACTTGCTCTTGTATTGTTCTCAGTTGGATCTGGTTGACTTCCATCTTCGTCTTTAGACCCTGGATCTGAGCGTTTAGATCCAAGTTAACCTCCTTGATCTTCTCGTCCGTTGCACGTAGACTCTGGCGTGCATCTTTGACCAAATTTGTGTTAGCAGCCATTTCCGATGACGTCTTTTCCGCGCTGTCAACGAGTTTACTTAGCTGCTCACCCATGCCTTTTAGCGCCTTGCTCAACGTTTCAGTGGTTGACGTGGTGCTTGCTTCCATCTGGATCCTTGCACGTTCCATCTTGACTTCTGGTTCCAGCATCTGTTTCTGGATGCACAAATCCTGCTGGCTGGGTTGACCAAGGGATGACGCTGAACGGGTAGACCTCTTCTGCAATAGCGTGGTGCTAATTGTGACGTCTGAAGCTATCGTACCAATAGAGCTGGCTGACTGACGTGACGACGTGGCATGACGTGACGACGTGGCATACCTAATGGCGAACTGGAGGATTTCCACGTGGTCGGTATCGAATTGGACCTCCCATTTTTCACATGCTTGTCGTTGAGGATCCGTAATGTCGGGCAAACTGTCCATATACTTATGATGGAGGTCTTTGACGTCTTCGTAAATGCGAATTAACTCGTCTCGCCATGCTGCGACTTGCAATTTCTTGAGTAGGATGGCTCCCATCTTGTGGTCTGTCACTGCTTTTCTGAGCTTATTCGTTAACTTAACTGATAACTTCGTTATCAGTCATTTGCAATTTTTTCGGTTACCGAGGCCATATTCAAACAAATTGTCGCAGTTATCAGCGTCAATTATTAGAAGAAGCTCAACCACCTACTTGCTATGCTTGCCGTGACATCGTTCACCAATAATTGTCCTAAGTTCAGAAGCGCCAGCAACATCAGGAAAACCAATAAAAATCAACTGTAGCTCCGGGTCAGTGGATGAAGAGCGTCCTCTCAAATCCCAACAAGTCGCAAAATTAACTACAAAACAAAAATTACGAGCGAATCGACTCCAAGAATTCAATTAAAGATTTTCCAGGTCCCGTTCCAAGCATTATTTGATACAGGCGCACCTAAAAGCAATATACATGAACGTTTACGTCACAAGTTGCCTCCTAGAGGTCAGGCGATCTGCAGCCAGCTTGATTTCGATTTATATGATGTAGGGGAGAATAAATTACACACACTGGGTAAAGTGACTATGCCCGTTGGATAGGGGGGAACAATTTTACAGCAAGAATTTATTGTTACAAACGATGTTTCTGAAGATTGTGTCCTTGGATGGGATGCGATCCAGAAGCATGGTTTTCAGCTCGATGGGGAAACAAAAATAATCTATTTAGCTAGAGATGGGCAAATGTTAATCTTTTGTTTTTAAGGTACCGGAAATGGCAGTTACGCATTCAAAAAGACGACGTTACCTCGTCAGACGTCGCTAGTAACTGGCCAGTTAAAGGGTTCATTTCTGTATGTAGCCCAAAATTCGGCATTTATCTTCACACCAAGTGAGGATTTGCCGGAAGGAATTCATATCGAAGAAGTGTAGCAAAGGTATCGGAAGATGGAGCGTATAACATCAAAGTCGAGAACCATTCGTTAAAGCAAGTCACAATTCCACGGAACACTAAGTTTGGCATAACTGAAATCATTCACTAGGTCATCGGAAAAGTAGCGTTAAATACATGAGACGTTAGGCCTACAGAACCACGAAAGCCTTTTGTAATTTCGGATGTCGACCCGGAATTTCAAGCACCGCTTTCTCAATTATTAAATAACATTCACGACTTGTTTGGTTGTTGGAAGGAAGTGGCCTCATTCGAAAACGCCCATATAGAGTTATTAATAACCAACGGAAATTATTGGAGGGATGTTAGTGTAGTAGATAAAGCGCAGGAGTGCAGAATATGTTAGATGGAAAGGTTATCAGATCGCAATCTCCATTGGCTAACCACGTGGTGCTTGTAGAGAAAAAGAATGGAAAAGTAAGACTTTGCGTCGATTTAAGGAAATTGAACCTTAATACAAAGAAAGACTCTTTTCCCATGCCACGCAACGATGAAACTTTACAAATACGACGAAGGAAATTCTTTCCAACCCCTGATTTAGCTTCCGGTTATTGGTAAATTCAAGTTCATGATCCAGATATCGAGAAAACTGCTTTTGTTGTAGAAAATAATCTTTACGAATTTCAGAGAATGGCGTTTGACTTTTGCAATGCACCTGCCACGTTTCAAAGGCTAATGAACTACTTATGTACTGAGAGACGTGTTAGGAAGTAAAGCGTTAGTCTTTATCTGGATGACGTCTTATCCTTTCAGGTACATTTGAGAATCATTTAAACGATATTCGAGAAATTTTTAACCTATCAAAACAAGGAAATTTGAAATAAAATCTTCCATAGCCTATTCTAGTAGACAATTAACAAAAGCTGAGATGAAATACAGTACCACAGAAAAAGAAGCATTAGCAGTAGTTGATGCAATTAAATACTTCTTCATTACCTATTGGATAAACCTTTTGAAATTATTAGTGACCATCGACCTTTGCAATGCCTTAAGAATCAGAAAGATAACAATGGTAGGTTAGGTAGATGGGCTATATTATTAACCGCAATCAAATTATGAATTGAAATATAGGCCCGGACGTGTCCATCAAAATGCAGATTGCTTATCCCGTTTTAAAGTAGCTAGCATTCAACCAGTGCCAAATAACGTCAAATTAATTTGTGAGAAACAGCTTGAAGATGGACAGATGTATAGATATTCGAAATTATCTATAGAAAGGCGACGTTTACGAGAAATATAGCCAATCCAATCCGGATAAGGCTTAGGAAATTAAATATATTGAAATTATTGAAGGTACGCTTTATCGGCACGAATTGCCTTCAAAGAATAGTAGACGTAATGGAATTAATCATCAGCTAGTCTTGCCTTACTGCCTCTACCATCTCATGTTGAAAGAGTTACACGATGCGCCGATGGATGGGCATTTAGCTTTTTATAAAACTACTTTGAAGGTCAAGAATAATAATTATTGACCTACAATGAGAAAAGGTAACTTAGAATTTTGTCAACCTTGTGAAATTTGAACCACTAACACGTCATCAACTTAAAGAGCTCTTTTACATCAATTAGCTTGCAATAGCACCTTTTCAAGTGATTGGTATGGATTTTTTTGGCCCCGTTACTCCCGTTTCGCCTAATGGAAATAGTTATATTTTACTCATAACTGATTATTTTAGTCGCTGGGTGGAAGCAATCGCATTGAAAGACCACACTGACAAAACCACTGCTGAGTGTGTATTTAAAACAATTATCGTACCGCATGGAATGCCTAAAATTATTGTCTTTGATCGTGGAAAGAACTTAACATCGAAATTGTTCCATTATTTCTGCAAAAAGTTAAAGGTTGATCAAAGGCTCACCACTGCTTACAATCCCGCTAGTAATGGTGAGACCGAAAGATTAAATCTAACATTAACCGCTATGTTAAGAAAAGAATTAAAAGACGGTGAACATGCTAATTGGGTAGATATGTTACATGCTGTTTTATTTGCATACCGTAGTTCCACCCATTCTTCGACACTTGAAACCCCTTACTATTTAGTCCACGGTGCAGATCCTAATATCCCTATAAATGAATTTCTAGATGCATCCCCTTCAACTTTTGAATCCGCTTCTGATTATGTAGGGAATTTAACCGATCGCTTACGTTTTAGTTTTCAATGGGTTCGCGAAGAAACCGAGAAAGCTCGAAATCGTCAACGGGAGCAATATAATAAGCGAGCGAAAGAAAGAAAAAATGTTGTAGGCAATAGAGTTTTATTAGATATACTAGATATACTTCCAAATATGAAGGCCCTTCTAGAGTAGTGGAAATCAATAATAATAATACAGTAGACATAGCCGATAATTCGCATATTTGTCAGCGTACGCATGTAAATCGTAAAAAAACCTTGTATGAGCCTCTTCGTTAGGGTAGGGCCATAAGAAGAACCGGCCCCATCTACAAGTTCGGCGACACGAGAACCGGTAGTCGCACCGAGGGCCGCACGATCACCACTCATGATGGCGATGCTGGAACAAAAATACCGGTAAGAGGAACACCAGCGGATCGACGAGGAGATCAAGAAAGCCATCGAGAAGAAGGACTACGGTGAATATCTTCGACTGGTATTCCGTTACATCAGAATGTAGTCGCCGCAGCCGCTGGAATCACCAGCGCTGCTGAACGAAAAAAAAAAGCCCTCCCCCCCAAAAAAAAACCTCCTCGAATAAATTAAAATACATAAGCCCTATTTTACTGTAGCCCCTGTAGTGCACAAAGAACAAACTCAGAAATTGTATCTTTCAATAATTGTATTTAGTCAAAGAAAAAAAATGACAACGTACATAAGGGAGAGACAGAGAAAAGAGAAAAATTCAATAAGGGAACAAAATATAAAACATACATTAATAAACATCCAGTATAAAGAAAACAGTAACCCAACAAAGTCCATCATGACAGATATATGTATACATCCAAACAAAATAATGAACCGAAACAGTGTTCACAAAAGACGAGAAGAGAAAAAAAGAATGGTAAACAACACTGATGGACTGTAAACGAAAGCGGAAAAAAATATTCATTGATGTAACTAAAAGTGAAAAAAAAACAGAACTAGTTTTTATATCATGTAAATGTCATTGTATGCTTACTCTACTTCGATTCCCTACCTTACGAAATGTTTTATTGTCTTATATTTCTTTTCCCTATGTCAACCTATAAGTAATATTTGGAAAACCTTACCTTAACCACAGGCCACGAAGCAAAGACTGCTATCATCGCAATAAGGCTGAGAGAAATACAGTTGAAGATGACTGGTCTTACCGCTAGGGGCACAGCGAGCGAATTCCGATCTTTTCTCAACTTTTTCTCATCTTAGTACTAAAGGCCCGTTCACACTAGAGCCTTTTCGGCTAGAAAATAGCCGGCAGACGAAAAAACGAGCAGAAAAGTGAGCAGAAACGAAAACAAAAATCGTCTTTCCAAAGTTGAAACTTTTCAAACTTTTCGGCGCCGAAAACAGACGGAAAGACTAAAAACAAAAGCTGAAAACTGAACAGCCAATCAAACTGAACAGAAAACTGAACAGTCGTCTGCTGTCAGAATGACGTCGTCTGCTGTCATTCTGACAGCAGACTGCAGACTGAATGAGACGAAATAATTTGTAGTGTGAATAATTCAAGACGAAAACGAAATTTCGGTTTTCGTCTTTCGTCTTTCGGCTAGCCGAAAAGGCTCTAGTTTGAACGGGACTTAAATACGTGCTTCACACACACGTATTAGCGGGAATTGTAGAAAATTTTATGTCATCAATTGTCACCCTAATTTTCTAGATCCCTTTCTGGTATCTCATGGCATTTCTGGTATCTCATCTTTCTTTGAATTACAGTACCCACCAAACGATTAGGTACACCCTCCCTTTTTCAATGCATTCTTATGGCACTACGTGTCTCAGGAGAACCTAAATATCTTTTTAACTGTTAGAGCTAGATTTTTTTTTCTTATTTCTTCTATCAGGAGAAATGACGCGCTACAAATCTTATGTGCATGAAAAAATTGTAGGAGTTACACCTAGGTCGATAAAGTATCGATCACTTGATTAAGTACATACCCTTTTCCCCCATAAGCGCCATGTTAAAACCGGCGTTTTCAAAAATTTAAATAAAATACTTTCAAAAAAGATAAAAATCCTTTTTTGTGCTAAAAGATGCGCCATCCTTTATTCTATTGAAAAATGATGAATGTTTTCTAATTTGACGAAATTAAAAAATACTTCCCTATACCTCAAAGCTTACACCCTCAATTTTCTTGAGAGAAAACCATGATTGCCTGCTTGCGCTACTAGGGCGATAATGTTTTCTCAAGAAAATTTGGGTGATCAAACTTTGAGGTATAGGGAAGTATTTTTAAATTTTGTCGAATTAGAAAACATTCATCACCTTTCATCAGAATAAAGCATGGCACATCTTTTAGCACAAAAACGGATTTTTATCTTTTTTGAGAATATTTTATTACAAATTTTGGAAAACGCCGGTTTTAACATGGCGCTTATGGGGGAAAAGGGTATGTACTTAATCAAGTGAACGATACTTTATCGACCTAGGTGTTACTCCTACAATTTTTTCATGCACATAAGATTTGTAGCGCGTCTTTTCTCCTGATAGAAGAAGTAAGAAAAAAAATTCTAGCTCTAATGGTTAAAAAGATATTTAGGTTTTCCTGAGACACGTAGTGTCATAAGAATACATTGAAAAAGAGAGGGTGTACCTAATCGTTTGGTGGGTACTGTATTTCAAAATTTAATTTTAATTCTTTGGTAAGGTAATTACTAAACATTTACCCTTTCTTTTCCCCATTTTTCGTTGGCAGAGAGCCTATCGTGAAACCCCGCATTTCAGACAGAGTATAAGAAATCTTTTCCCTCGTCGTCTGGTAAGCCACGCTGGTAAGCATAATTACTCTATTTTAATTGTCATAATGATTTGACTCATTTTCCCATTATTGTTTTGTTGTATGTCCTCTCGCGTGTAATAATTATGGCCCTAGTCTAGTGAATACACATCCGTCATTATGGGTACTTCACCTACGAGTTCTGTTTATTCCAGCTCTCAAATATATTTCAATCTTTGTTATATTATTTCCCCCACGGGGATGTACACAATTGTAGTATTTGCTATGCCAATTACCCTGTAGTAAAATGGTAAACTACGAGTGTTCGTATGATTTTCTTAAATAAAGCCAGTAAACAACACAACAACATCAAAACCAGTAACAATTACTGATCATTGTGTGTATTATTCTACTGATTAATTTAATCACACTCGTTTTAATGTGTACAAGCAATATATGCATATCTTCATGTGTGCTCTATCAAATATCCTTGT
This sequence comes from Daphnia sinensis, assembly GCA_013167095.2. NCBI lineage: Eukaryota > Metazoa > Arthropoda > Branchiopoda > Diplostraca > Daphniidae > Daphnia > Daphnia sinensis. The sequence goes on along the minus strand of WJBH02000302.1, from coordinate 50,225 downwards.
ATTCAATGTGAATAAACTTTCATACGATGAGTTTTACATGTGTACAGGCTATATCCTTATTTCTTTCCTTGAGCAGTTTCAAAAATGCTTGTATTCAATGTGAATTCACTATCATACCATGAGTCTTATACGTGTACAGGCAATATCTATATAGCCTCATGCAAACAGGTCCAAAAGCAATATCTATACTTCTACATGTTTACAATATCAAATATACTTGCATTCAATGTGAATACACTATCTTACCATGAGTTTTATGTGTGTACAAGCAATATCTGTATATCTTCATGTGTGCTCTATCAAGTATACTTATATTCAATGTTAATACACTATCTCACCGTGAGTTTTATGTGTGTACAAGCAATATCTGTATTTCTTCATGTGTGTAGTATCAAATATACTTGCAAGCAATGGGAATACACTATCATACCATGAGTTTTATATGTGTTCATGCTATATCTATATATCTTCACTCAAACAGGTTCAAAAGCAATATCTATACTTTTACACGTATACGGTATCAATTATACTTGTATTCATTGTGAATACACTATCATACTATGAGTTTTCTATATGTACAAGTAATTTCTGTATTTCTTCATGTGTGCAGTATCAAATATACTTGCATTCAATGGAAATACACTATCATACCACGAGTTTTATATGTGTACAGTCTCTATCTATATATCTTCATTTAAACGGGTTGAAAAGAAATATCTATACTTCTACATACATACAGTATCAAATCTCCTTGCATTAATTGTGAATACACTATCATACTTTGAAGTATATATGTGTACAAGCAGCATTTATACTTCTACACGTATACAGCACCAAATATACTTCTATTCAATGTTAATACACTATCATACCATGAGTTTTTACAGGCTATATCTATGTATCTTCATACAAACAGAATCAAAAGCAATATCTATACTTCTACTTGTATAAAATATCAAATATATTTGTATTCAATGTGTAATGTGCAATTCAATAATTGTATTCGATACTGTAATGAGGCCACAAAAGACACACACAGAGTCTACAAAAGACTCTCCACTCCTGCACACCAGCTAACGATACAATCACGGATACCGACAAAGGACCACCACGTGATCAACACCTACCCAGCGCGTGTTCAGGCTGTCGTCGCGCTTTACAATTCCGCACCTCGAGAAACACGTCCGCTCACCTATATAAGACGAGACCTCCAACGTCTCGTCACGGGAGTACCACCTACACGCTACATGTATTATTTGTTGTAGTAATCAATATAAGAGCAAGTTTCATCCCGACCAAAGTGTATTCAATTTCTTCGGAACATATACTCTTTACATTTGCTGAACATGCCAGTTTGAGCTCTGTTCCAGTGCGCAAACCTGAAGCCCAACAACCATCAGAGAGGAGAAAATCGGCGACGAGAGCACCAAGAATCGCAAACAATCCCAAGACGTCTCCCATTCCCTGCGATTAAGGTTAAAAAAATTAAATGTCAGCTGAAGATTTAATCGTAGATATATTTAAGCCATCAGCACCAGCAGATGAATCAGAAACACCGACCAGCAAGACCACGCTCATTAGATTCAAGACAACTAGACAAGTAGCTCGTAGACTTTATAGAGCATTAGAGCAGTAGTACCAGTGAAACGAACGAGAAGTGCAGATAACAGTCCTAGAGACAGTGGCGAAGAGAAACAGCTAACAAAACCATTTGAACGACAGTTTACCAAGTGGAAAAAGAAACAAACTAGTAGAGGAGAGGAATCTACTAAGAATAGCATTAATAGGGATCAATCAAGTGATAACTAACTATAAGTTAGAATTAGCAACATCAAAAGACAAAGCCGCCACCAAACAGCTGAAGCTCAGATTAAGGAGATAGACACAGAATACAGATTAATTTCAGAGAAATTAGCCGAAGCTGAACAGAAGATTCTCGAGTTCGAGAACCAAGGACTTGCATAATTCATTCACCCACTAAAGACAACAAGCAATAGAATACCAGGCACATACACTAATACAGTAACTCGAACAAACCCAGGAGGAGAGAACTAATTAATAACAGTATTAGCAAAGAAAACCCAGGACGTTTAGATATTAGGAACCACTATAAGAAAAGTTAAATCGGAACATTCATCAGTGAAAACAAAGTTAGTTAACGAGAAAACCCATTTAAGAGCAGAAGTAGAACAACTAAAGTTAAGGGACACGCAATTGTTGCAAGAAGGAAAAGATCAATTAGAGAAATTTGGCTAAGCTCAGGCTGAATTGGAGAAATTAAACACAAGTTACCGAGCTTTAGAGACAAGGAACATAGAGACGGAAAAAGAAAACAAATTTATGCAAATAGTTTATTAATTGTTAATAGTGGGTAAAGCCAACAAGTCTAAGGAAATTAGCTACTATTTGGAAGAAATCGACATAAAGAAGGACGAGATAGAAAGCAAACAAGCCAGCTAGGGTCCTTGAATAAAGAAAACGTCTCGCTGGTGTGAAAAATTTAACAGCCATTCAATCAGAGAATAACCGACTGCGTGCAGAGATCGTTCAGAATAAAACACAACCTAAATATCTCCAACAAAACCAAGGCCAACAATCAGCAGAAGTTTTTATTTTGAAAACAGCATATTCATCCTTAGAAGAAAGGCTGCGAAACTTACAACAACGCCTTGTAGTTGCCTCAAGCAACAACGACTTACAAATCGCAGAGAAAAACTTAGCGTTAAACCAACGAAAAATCTCGACTTTGGAGGACGAGATAACAGAACTTAGCAAGACCCTACGGCTATCAGAGCAGGTCGCAGAATAGCTACCGCACTAATAAGTAATCTAATCTTTATATGCTAATAATATACTAACAATAAACTAATAAAATAATGATAATAATAATAATAATAATAATAGTAAATCTAATAACAATAATAAAATATCACACAAATAAATGACCAAGATTTTTTTAGACATGGTAAACGCTCCAAGAGAAGAAATAAAAAGAAATATAATTAAAAAGCTAGGTCCTGCTTCATGGGATTACCATCCGAAGGCTGAATTTCTAAACCAGAAATTTAAAAGAAAAACACTGCTTCATAGGAGTGTGAAAGCGGAAAAACCGGACATAACAGATTTAATGTTATATTACGGAGCTGACCGGACATAGTATTGGAAGGACAGACTTTCGTACATAGACAGGCTGAGGAGAACAGCAAGCTGTTGATCAGGATATTGCGATATCACAAAACAAGTTTTCTGCATACAATAGCCTGGGAGAAACACCTCAAATAGTCGCAACGGAACACGGACATGAAGAAGTCATCAACTATTTATGATGTAGCTAAAATGTCGCACAGATAGCGAAGGGTAACAGCACTGTGTTACATTATGCTGCAAAATATGGAGACAGAGGGATCGTTAGAGCAGCTTGTGAAAAAAATGAGAAAAATCAAATCATACCAGACAATCACACGACTCTGCACCTAGCAACATTACTTTGTCATTTTGACATAATGAGTTTATTAATCAGACTAAAAACTTTAATCCCATCCAGGGCCTGGGGATAGGTGGCGCTAACGTACTTTAACTCTTGTCTCGCCATTTTTTTGCCTGTCGACTCTTCTGTGCCTGCGATTCAATGTATTTGCCCGCTGTATTTGCCCGTCCTACTCCTCACCGTTTCTGTCCATCGACTCATTTTGCAGGACCAAACTCCCCTTATAGTTTCCCGTCGAGCCAGTCGTTGCCTCTGTCCGTCAAGCCAATCGTTGTCTCTGCCCGTCGAATCCTTCAAAGTTTTTGCCCGTCCACTCACTCTGTCCGTAAAAATGCCAGATGAAGTTGCCCGTCGGTCAGCTTGTTGTCTCTGGTGGTTTAACTTCTTACAATCTCTGCCCGTCGGCTCAGTCTTTTCTCGCCTAAACGCCCGCTATAGTAGCACGCTAGCTCAGTTTCCGTCCGCAAAAACCCAGTTGAAGTTGCGCGTCGCCCCTCTCGTTGCCTCTGCCCGTCCTATCCTTACAATCTCTTCCCGCCGACTTAGTCTCATTCCGCCAAAAAGGCCTCTGTAGTTGCCCGTCAACCTACCTTTTGCCTGTGACCGTCGGCCCCCTGACAGTCACTGCCTGCGGTGGCTCTCCGTCCTAGCCTACCAATCTGTGCCCGCTGAAATTGCCCGTCCTACTGCACACTGTAGTTGTCCGCCAACCTACCTTTTTCCTCTACCCTTCGACCATCACAGTCTTTGCTCGTTAAACCAGTCATTGCCTACGGCCGTCTTATCCCTCATGCACCCGTCGCCCCAAGATATGTTCAGAAAAACGACTGCTGTGGTGGTCCGTCTGCCTTTTCGTTGCCTCTGTCCGTTTTTCTTTTTTGTCTTTGCCCGTCCACTCACTTGCTGCCCACCAAAACTTTCGTAGTTACCCATCGACCCCTTTTTTGCCTCTGCTCGTCTAACTTTTTCCAATCGACCGAGTCACTGCCCGTCAAAATGTGGATTTTAGTTTTTAGCCCGTCAACCCACTGTATCCGCCTAAGCGCCAGTTATTATTCCATTAACTTTTTTGGCCTTTTCTCGTCTTTCTTCTTACAGTTTCTGCCCGCAAAAATGTCAGTTATTGTTGGCGGTCTTCGTTGCCTCTGCCAGTCGGCTCACTTACTGCCCTTAAAAATGTCAAATATTGTTGGCCGTCTTCGTTTCCTCTGCCCGTCAGCTGTCGCCCATCCATTAAATGTGGATCGAAAAGTTTTACATTCCGCAGTTCCATACCCCTTTTACGCACTTCCAAACTCCCATTTCACCAATTCACTATAGCCGGTGGCGGGAGCACTCACAGGACGCGATTTAAGAATCACGTGATAAACGGCGCCCAATCACAGCATGCGCCGATCGCAACGACACAAGTTCCGCCCCCGAAAAGCTTGTTGCTATATACAGTATAGATACGGAGCTAATACCGAGAAAACGGATTGGAACGGAAAGACACCGCACAAGAATATGCAGCTGAGAGTGTTCGAAAGAGTGTTTTTAAATACTGGGAAGAACGACAAAACAAAAAAAAAAAGGGCTTCAATTCGACCATTTTATTTTCAACTAGGCAAATTACTATAGTAACACATTATACTACTTGATCACTACAAAATAAAAACGATAATGAACAATTGTGTCCAAGATCTTCTTCGCCGGGCGTGTTCCTGAAGATATTAGAAAGAGAGGCAGCCGACGAGATGGTAGATTAAAATGTCCTCAGAAGGCGCGCGAAATGCTGCGGATAAATATCCAAAGAAGAATGTTTAAAAAAGTGTAAGCGAATAATAGTTGCCCATCCAGACTGGACTGAAACCAAAATTGTCGCCAGAGGGAGGAGTAAAGGATTATTAAGTAAGGAGTGCAAAAGAAACTCAATATACATATAGTAAAAACGTAAAAGTTCTTACTATTTCCATCACGTCATAAAATTTCCGCGGTCGCTCAGAAGAAATGCAAGCGTGGACGGCTCTATTTTCACAAAAACAGATTAAACAGCAAAACGAGAAGAAAAACAACGGAGATCCGACTGAAGGGAAATTAATTACGTTTTGGCGTGTTCAGGCCGTTAAATTTTTAGACAAACCTTTAGACAAAACTGAGGGTGAACACTAATTTCTGCTTGTGTAACCATCAGTGAAGGTTTTATTTCGACTGACCACAGTGGGTCATCAAAATGGCTTACATTGGGTTGGGCGGAAGGATACAGCGCTACATTGAGGGAATTGTAGCATAAAAAAGATGGGCCACCCTACGGGAGCCTTGCAAATAGTAATGTTGCGGACGTTGGGGGAGACGGACGGCTCTTCCCGACCTAGTCGTTGCTGTTGGCGGTAATAAATTCGCAGCACCGACACAGAAAATCACAAAACCTGAAGTATTTCAAGAAAAACAAACAAAAAATGACAGCCATCGTTGCATTTTGACGAAAAAAAGGAATGTATTAGGTAGAACGACATCGATTTTTTACTAACACTCTGCATAGCCTATGGCAATGAATAACGGTAAAAGGGAATCTATCTTGTATTTCGTGTCTCCGACTATATGTATATTGTCACGTTTCGTCTGTTCATTTCTGTTTACTAATGCCTTTGTTTTATAGATGAGCACTAGATGGCTTCGTGTCGCCAAGCGTCTCTGCATTTAATCCAGATTCTTTTTCAGTGTTCGTCTGGAGTTCACATAGAGTGGATGTTCATGTTTCCTCGTTACTTGTGATTCAATCTTTTGCTTGTATGTGTGTGAATGTGTTAGTTCCACTAAGGCACCATTGGTTTAGGTCAGTGTAGTGTTAGTTAATTAGAATAGATAACCAATGGTGAAGGTCACCGTCTTGTTCTGTGCCGTGTCGTTGCCCAGCATTACGGTGCTTTTTACAAGTGATTTTCATCATCGAGTGTACTGAACTAGTTTACCGGTAACAATGGTGGAGATGCAGGGTACAGTTACACTCGTTGATTGAGAACAATTTACATTGTAATTTTGTGTGGGTGAAACAAAACTTGGACAATTTGTGTTGGAAGATTAAGGCGTCCCATAGTCAACGTTTATGTTACGTTGCATCGTTCGTCCGTTCGACATCAACGCTTCGCTGCTGTTTTCTGGTCAAGTATCGTTCCAAATTATTAGTGTGACACGATTATCTGTTTCTTTTTTTTAATTTTGAAGGCTCATCATTGTTGGGAATTAAATTGATTGGAAATTTGGAATCGACGTATCAACGTTGAGTACGTTGGCGTGGCGTGGGTACTGAGTCATCCAACGACGCTGAGCCTTGCAAAAAAGACGCGTTCGCATTTGATGAACAAGTTGGAAGACATGTTCTCCACTCTCGACGAAGATTAAAGTCCCCGACTCCACTTGATTTGTAGTTTAATTTTGCTGTGTGGCCAATGTTTAGAACTTATTGTGTTAATGGCTTTATTGTGTTTGTTTGGCTTGTTAGATTTATGTTGTTTTGTTGTATTGTGAAGAGGTGTCCCTTTATGATGAGAGTGAAAAGGAGTGCCTTCGTTTTGACGAAGAGGTGTGCTTTCACTGTGGATCCGTTGAGCGCGCGAGAGATGGTTGGAAGATGGTTCCTTACAGTATTTACTACAGTATTACTGGTAAGATGGTTCCTTCCAGGTGTGTGCGGAAGCTTCCGAGATGGATGTGTTTCTTGTGTGTGTGTTGAATTAGATGTGCACTTAGTTTAAGTTCGTTTAAAGTACTTAGGTAGTTGGATCAAAAAAAATGGGGAACTAAGACCTTTTTGATTTTCAGTTGCATTTTGTCGTCTTATGATCGGGACGATCATTTCTCGTAGGAGGGAGAAATGTCACGTTTCGTTTGTTCATTTCTGTTTACTAATGCCTTTGTTTTATAGATGAGCACTAGATGGCTTCGTGTCGCCAAGCGTCTCTGCATTTAATCCAGATTGTTTTTCAGTGTTCGTCTGGAGTTCACATAGAGTGGATGTTCATGTTTCCTCGTTACTTGTGATTCAATCTTTTGCTTGTATGTGTGTGAATGTGTTAGTTCCACTAAGGCACCATTGGTTTAGGTTAGTGTAGTGTTAGTTAATTAGAATAGATAACCAATGGTGAAGGTCACCGTCTTGTTCTGTGCCGTGTCGTTGGCCAGCATTACGGTGCTTTTTACAAGTGGTTTTCATCATCGAGTGTACTGAACTAGTTTACCCGTAACAATATGATGCAACAAACAAAGAAAACGGGAAAGAAAAGAAATGGTGACAGGTAAAACAAGCGCAAGCGCGCGAAATGCTGCGGATAAATATCCAAAGAAGAAATTTAAAAAAGTGTAGGCGAATAATAGTTGCCCATCCAGACTGGACTGAAACCAAAATCGTCGCCAGAGGGAGGAGTAAAGGATTATTAAGTAAGGAGTGCAAAAGAAACTCAATATACATATAGTAAAAACGTAAAAGTTCTTACTATTTCCATCACGTCATAAAATTTCCGCGGTGGCTCAGAAGAAATGCAAGCGTGTACGGCTCTATTTTCACAAAAACAGATTAAACAGCAAAACGAGAAGAAAAACAACGGAGATCCGACTGAAGGGAAATTAATTACGTTTTGGCGTGTTCAGGCCGTTAAATTACCTTTAGACAAAACTGAGGGTGAACACTAATTTCTGCTTGTGTAACCATCTGTGAAGGTTTTATTTCGACTGACCACGGTGGGTCAGTCAAGCCAAAGCCATACGACGTAGGACATTGGTTGAGAACCACCACTGTGTTCCCGGTAAACTGAATGTTAGAGGAAGGCATCTTCTCACAAGTCGACAAAGAAGGCATGATAAACACCCCATTGGGAAAATTCAACGTCTTTCATCGATCCCTATCCTATAACTACCTAACTGTTAATGACAGAAGTCGTTAGGGTACATTTAATTGTTTTCAATGTACGTGTGTGTGTGTGTGTGTGTGTGAGGGCAGACTTAATCGTTTTCATCGTTATGGTCAGTCGCAACCTGTCGCTCCCTATTTTTCATGTGTGTAACCTCGCTTCATGTTTCTAATTCATCGCAGCATGGTTTTGGCCACAGAATTAACCACATTGTCAACGCTTTCATTTCGGTGGTTACCATAACACTATTGTGGAACAACACCTACGGAAACCAACGTTAAATTGCCATCCAACAATCGGAAAAAGTTGTAGGAATCTGGTACAAATCTTCAACTAACGATATTAGCCCCTCCAGGACGACTCTTAACAGTTGAACTGCCATGTTACACGGTTGATAACATGCTGGCAAACCGTAAAGTGTGACCAAAAGACGGTAGGACCATGATCAGAGATAACAACTTGTTCATCATTAAATATCCACTGGGATCGGCTGCGATTACAGTGCCATCTTCCATCATGGATATTGCGTGTAGAAGCAATGAGTCCTTCACCATCAACATCTCAAAAGACGCAAGGATTCTGTATCTAGAGGACGACACTATCCGTCCGAAAAAGCAGATCTCGGAACCTTTTGTTGTTATTAGAATCTGTGTATTACCTTGTTTGTAGTGAAAAAAAGAATTCGAATGAGAGATGTTGAGAGTACGACTTCACTACAATAGAGTGGAGAGACAATAGAAAGAGAAACAGACTTCTTTGTCTGTACTTGAAGACACAAGACAAACGTTGATAGAACATACAGTAGATAGTACACACACTAACGTCTGTAGCCAAAATAAGGTCAAAGTGAAGGTTGAAAAACAACACCACCTCATAAACTGAACGGATCGTGCGTGAAAACATACACGAATAATAGTAATTTACGATGTAAAACAATATGGGGAAAAAACGAATTGTTTTAAGTTCTTAGTTTCTTCTTGATCTTTAAAGTGGTGATGAAAGATATTTTTATTCCAGGAATGTTTAATCAGCAAAAAATCACTCCGAAGGAAAATTATTCAGCTACTGAACCTGGTGTAGGACAAAAAGAAACTGCATTACGACGTTTTTCAAACAGAGAGCGATTTAAAGGTTTTGTAAACAAGTCAGCCAACTGCTCCTTCGTAGGAATATATTGAACGAAAATAACGGCATGTTTCTGACCGGAACGAACATAGTGATATTTCACACTTAAACGTTTGGTCCCCTTATGAAACTCGGGGTTTTTGGTAAGTTGAATGGCGCTTTTGTTGTCACAAAACATCGTGGTAGGATTCAATTGTGGTAAATTGATATGCTGTAACACATTGCGCATGCAAACTTTTTCTTTGGCTGTTGTACACATTACAACGTACTCAGACTCAGTTGTAGACACTGAAACGCACTTTTGTCTTGCACTATTCCAGGCAATTGGGCCATCATTGAGTAATAGAATGTATCCCGTTGTTGACTGACGCGTGTCCAAATCACCAGCGTAATCACCATCAGAAAAAGCTTTTAGTAGACCATCATTGGTATCTCCAAAACAAATTCCGGATGTTGCCGTGCCTTTTAAATAGGAAAAACATTTTTTACAGCAGTCCAGGGAGAACGCTCTCGTTGACTGGCAAATTGAGCGACTTGACCAACCGCAAAACTGATATAGGGACGTGTAGACAACATGAGATATAGTAGACTGCCAACCGCTTCAGAGTAAGGGAAAACTTCATTAGATGGAGAAGACGATGCAAGAAAACGACTATTTGAATCTGCAGGAGTGGTGACTGGATTGCAATCCAACATTCCGAAAGTAGAAAGAAGACTCGCGATGTAACTAGATTGTGATAAATACAATTTTCCGTTGACACGATCTCGTGTGATATGAAGACCCACAAATCGATCGGCTACCTTTAGTGTGATGACAAATTAAAAAAAAGTTTTCAAGTAAGACAGAATCTTGGCCAAAAGAGCTGAATTGTTGCAAATCAAAAGGCCATCATCGACCCATCGAGCAACAATTAAAAAATCAGTTCCACTTTGGTAAAGATAAACACACGGGTCAGCTTGACTTGCAAAAAAAACCAAAACAGAGAGAAAATTATGAAAGGTCATTCCACGCACGGCTAGCCTGTCGTAAACCATAAAGACATTTGTGGAGACGGTATACATCACGCTCCCTACTGACGACACAAAAACCAGCAGGCTGTTCCACGTAGAGTTCCTCAATAAGAGGGTTTTGAAGATATGCGGAGGCAACATCACATTGAAACAAATCAAGATCGTCGCGGCGACGAGGTGGTCTCGGGAGGCCTCTGGTATTGAAGCGCCGTTTGCTTACCAAATTGATGGGAATGAAAGCATTAAGGAGAGATGAGCGTGGAGGCGGATGGCACTTAACGTTTTTGGTGTTGCAACGTTTTTGGTGTTGCAGCGTTTTTGTGCTGAGATCGCCGTCTTCCGCAGTATGCGTCTGGCTGCTAAGTTGTTGCTGTTGGGTACTCGGCGCCTTACTGGTAGATCTGGTTCAGTCTTACGGGTAGTGGCGATGTCTTCATCAGAATCGGGTGGGAAAGTGGGAAGATTGTCTTCCTCGTCGTCAGTGAAGACTTCGGGTTGCGACAGAGTCACGCGCTGATCCGAGTCAGCGTGTGGCTGAGCGCTAGTGTAAGTAGGGTGAGGAGGAGGTCAAAAAAGGAAAGGGTGTGGAATTGCAAAGTCAATTTGCAACACCCATTGCTCATTGCTAAAATAACAATTCTATTTTTTTATTGGGCTTTTTCTCAATCTTGGGTGTTGCCTTTGCTCTACCGTGCACTGAAGAGTTCATTACATATAGAAAGAAAAAACATTAGTTTTCAAAGACCGATTACACATGGGAGTTTCAACGTGTGAATAGGATCAATTCAACTTCAATAAGTCAATCAATTTAGGAAAGAGAGTAAAATTTCGGGAATGGAAATGCGATAATTTTGAGGGGAAGAACGATGCGATAGCGCACAGATGACGGGTTTTTGATTGCATACCGTAGTAGATATTAAGGCCACAGGGTGTCCGCCTTCGAGATTCTGTTGGGCAGACTTCAATGGCTGAATCGGGCTTCATAAAATGCTACAAAACAAATTACTAACGACAGCCGCCTAGCCATTTCTAAACAAACACAAATTAAAAATTAATAAACCAATCTTTCATCACGAAAAATACCTTAAACAATACTTTTGCATGAAGAATTCATCTGTAGCAAAATTTCACCCCAAAAACAAAAACTCGTGACACAGGAGGGTCCCTAAATTTACCAACCAATCACAGCCCGACTTATAAAACCGAAATTTGCATTTTGATGAAAAAAAATAAATACATAAAATTAACAAAGAAACCTACAGATTTGGAAACAAGCTGTTACCAGGTAGTTTTAGACGGCCAATAACACAAAGAAAAAAGAAAAAAGAAAAAAGAAAAAATTCCCGTTTGAGCACGAAAAAAGTCTGCCCAATACGCAGCCAATCGCCACCCTGCTTGAACCCCTGGGGAAACAATAAACAGTTTGGGTCCTAATAACCACGGCATAGCCTTCTAGGTTTCCTAGAGTAAATCTCTCAGGGATAAGTTCGTATATGCGATTGTGTATGGAGTTGGAATTATCGTTTATTGGTTGGAAGAGATTGAGGAAAAGTTAAAGATACGTCTAATGAGGTGTTTTGCGACAACGAGAAGTTAGAATCACGCTAGAGAGATTGGGATGGTTGGTATAAAGTAAACCATACGGGTCAGTTTCGCTTGCTGAACACAGGCGCGTTGTCAATTTCACGAAGTCAAAAGCTCTTTCCATAATTCCTTTTGCTTGGTGAAAGGCAAAAAATTGCGGAGGAAATTTGATGTTCATCCGATTGCAGACTTCAATACTTGGCGTCCGCTGGCTCTCATAAGTTACGCATCCGTAGATATAGTGCTAAGTTGTTTCCTCCCCTTCTTCGCAGTTACACGTCAGGGACGGGATTTTCTTGATCTTGTGAAGGTGGTGATTCAATTTATTGTGGCCAGCAACCACCTGCGTTGGCGACGCGGGAAACCTGTCGACGATGCTGCGGTTGACTTATTGCCATATTAGTTTTTTGCCTTACCGGAGATATAACTTTTGAGTTTTGTTTTGATATCGACACCAAATCACCAATTTCGTCTAGCTTTTGGTTTTGCGGTAGAAGCAACAAGTTATCACTCTCAGTGCTTGTCGGTTTCCTCGCTGATGTAGATGCTACGAGCTGATTATATATCTGAAACGCTGATTATGTCACAACTGTTGAATTGAAATCTTACGAATTTTCTGTGATTGTCGACGGGAAAACTTAGGTCACAGGTAGTGAAAACTGACTCGATGGTGTTTAAGGACGACGGGGAGAAACATTTTTAGTTGCATGAAATAAGACGATGAGCAGACAGTTCAAGAATTTTAAGATTGCTGGTTTGCAGATTAGATATCACAAGTAAAGAAGACGTAGGGGCAGATTTAAATGATCGTGTAATAGATAACAGCATTGCTCTCTGAAGTTTTCTAAGTTTGCTAAAACACGATTTTTTATTTGCGCTACTGCACCAAACGGCGCAGCCGTAAAGGAATTTTGGTAAAACGATTGATTTGTATAGTGTTTTTAGTGTGTTAGTGTTCAGTCCCCATGTGCGTCTCAAACAATATTTCAAGTAAATAGAGTTTAAAAGAAGAGAAAAAGTTAAGGTTTTTATTTTCTATTAAATGCTCCAGTTCCATACCTTTATTGTTTGTAGTGTGGCTGTTCTACAGTTTGTTCTTCGAGTTAGAGTCTAGGCATGTTATTGTATTTTTGAAATTCTGATGGACATTTAGTGATGTTAGTATGGATTCTAGTGTAGGATGTTTGGGGCTACAATAAATAGAAAAAATGGTTATAAAACTATGTTTAGTTAGGTTAATGCCTGTACAGTGATTACTGCTCGGCGAACCTATGTTTTCTGCTGACAATGAACTTCTAATTACAATAGCCGCCCCGTATGCGTGGTCGTTATTTAGGTTGTTGTCCATTACTCTAGGCCATATGTGTTCTTGGTTTCTCAACGGCTTTGACATGTACACAGGACAAACAAAATTGCCCGATTTGTGGGATCCCTTGCAGTTTACGCACTTAAATTTACTGTCCGGATGAGTATAGTATTGTGTGTTTTGTGGGTTTCTGCACATCGGCAACATATTTCCGTTTTTGACTTATCGCCGCAGTGGAAGGCAACGTGGCCTTGCTTTTTATACACTTATACCAGTATGTTATCTCGAAATCCAATCTCACTTTGTCTACTCTGTGTTTTTTTAACTCGCCTGCTTCTGTTTTGACTGAAATTGTCTTAGCTCGAAGGACTGCTTCTTCACATTTTTTCGACCTTACATAGATCTTAATATACCCTTTTTTCTTTGAGAGAATCTTGATTCTACTAATGTTACCTTTTAAGATTTTATTTCGATATTCAATTTCTTTTTTATGTTCATCTAAATTTTCCGTACCTATACCAAATACTGCTATAGTGTAGTTTACTTTGCGCTCTGAAACCGATTTTACTGACGACTTAATGTTTGGGTCTGCCTCTATGATTTGTTTGGCTTTCAACGCCTCTTGCTTGCTATTGAACATTAGTCGTGCTATATTATCCTTTATTGCTTTTGAAGAGACTATCCATAGACTCACCGTTTATGTTATGTACACTGGATCCAGCTTAGCAACAATAGACTGATTTAGAGGCCACTGTGGCATAAGAGGATGTGTCCCGCGAATAACAATGCTATAAGATGACGTTTATGAATGATTCATTGCTGTAATAAATTGAATACAATTTCAAAAACAAAAAACTTATATCACAAAGAACATTATACACTGCACGCGCAATACCATGAAAAATGATACCATTCTGATCAAACAATACAAAACCATTGTTAAGCAACAAATATAAATTAAGCATTATGGGTGATCTTTTTCAGTAAAAGAGCAGTAACCTTTTTATTTTTTTTAATTTTCTTTTTATAGTTATCTAGCTAGCAGCAAGCTGTGCTGCATTGATTCTGAATCTGTGTTAAAGGCCTTTTTTTATACTGACTACAACTTACACAATAGAAATTCTACACACATATATTCGGCGCTCGGCTGGCAGGTTAATATACTAGCGTGTAATATCAACAAACTCGAACAAACTGAAGTCGCCAGTGCGGGATAATAGACGCAGTGTCTCCGTCTCTTATGCTATTCTGTCATACTAGGCGATTCCCTTTTTTTAACATACATACCCATCGGACAGAAGTCTTTTTTATAACATCTGCAGGACTGCAATAATGGATTTTACTGAAACTAAAGGATGTTGTGATATTGAACTGGATCAATCAGAAAAGGAACCTGAGCTTCGTCTATCATTCAAAGTGATTGTCAGAGACGAAGAGTTCAATCAAGAAGCTGATTTGCTGGAAAAGACGCATTTTACGACTGAAATGGAAAGTCAAGTGAGTAAATCCGACGCCTCTACACCGAATTTAGAATACGAAAACAATTTTTGTCAAACAAGCAATGCTTTGGCCATTGATGATAAACAGGATATGGTCCAGGTTCAAAATAATGAGCTATACACCCGATCCACTTCTGAATTGCAGAATGAAAGGAAGCAAAATGAAATGTGCGAAGGGTCGTATACAAAAAAAAATTCACTTTCTCATCTGATACAACATGGAAATTTTCCACTATGCTACGGCACCGAGAGTGGAAATATGGACCAAAAAAATGTTCAACGCGAAAATTTTTGTCTAGACCGCAATATTGAGGACAAAGAAACAGCCAAAACCGCAATTGAAGGACATCTTAGCGCAGCAGAAGCGGCACTAACTAACGTGAAAACAACTAACGAACTTAGTACTATAGACGATTCACCGAAGAACTTGAACACAGAACAACAAGAAAGAGGAGGATGGAGCAATGAATGGGATTTTCTGTTTTCGTGCATAAGTGTGTCAGTTGGATTAGGAAATATATGGAGATTTCCTTACCTGTGTTTCAAAAATGGCGGTGGTAAGGCGGCAACAATTTTGCTTTTCTCCGTAATTTTTTCTACTTTTGTTTATTATTTATTCGTTTTTGATTTTACGTATTTTATGGTTGATTTTTTCGATTGCAACCAGGAACGTTTTTGGTCACCTACTTCACTGCCATGGTAACAACAGTCCGTAGCACCCTTATCAAACAATATAACTGGAAAGGAAATGTTTTTAGATCTTTTGCGGTATTCCTATTTTCTACCAAGAAGTAGCAATTGGACAGTATCTGGGGGTTGGAGGCATGACGTTGATTGCTGAACTGGTGCCTATTATGAAAGGTGTACACTTCAGAAGTACACTTTGCTGTAATCACTGCTTAACCCGCCATTGAAATTTGTTTTATTGTAGGTGTTGGATACGCTACAATGGTAAATATAGCTTCGTAAACAGGGTTTTTCTTTATTTTTTCTCCTTTTTTTCGATAATTTTATAATTTTGCTCATACGCAAGACGGTTGTGTTTTTGATCGACATCTACTACTCTATCATCATTGCATGGACTTTGTTCTATCTCATTGCTTCATTTACCGCACTTCCAGGACTCCCGTGGCAATCTTGCGGTATAAAATCAACAAAGACGTTTTAGTTTTCTTTTTTTTTTTTTTTGCACGATCAACTAAAACTGTTTTTCAAAATAATTTTCTAATGCACTTTCACTCTACAGGTAACCCATGGAACACCTTTAATTGCTTTTTACCAACATCCAATGTCAGTGTTTTACACAACGGATCAGTCTCGGCGGTAGAAGAATTTTGGAGGTAGACGTGTAATGTAGGCCTATATTAGAATGTTCTAATAATAAAACAACTGTTTTAGTCGGCGGGTATTGGGAATCACTGACGGCATAGATAACGGTTAGATATTGTTTCTTACCAAAGAAAAAAAAACGCTTTTTGTATTAATAGTGTTAAACTTTTAACGCAAATTTCTATAGCTGGTTCAATGCGATGGGAGCTATTCGGTGTCCTCATCCTTACTTGGATATTAGTCTACTTTATTATATGGAAAGGAATAAACCAAAGTGGATATGTACACATAATAAAATCTATTATTTTAGGATTTAAATCATTATAATACATCTTTGCTCTTTGGATTAGATTATATGGTTTACAGCCCTGTTTCCCTACGTCATTCTACTCGTGTTGGTCATAAGAGCAGTCACATTAGAGGGAGCCAGCGATGGACTCCTTTATTACATAACCCCTAAATGGTAAAGCGAAATAACTTACAGTATGTACTACCTCACATGAAAACAACGACTAAGTGTATTTTACTTTATTTTATTTTTCTTCAAGGGATCTTTTGCTTACATCTGGACCTTGGATTGATGGCGCTACACAGATCTTTTTCGCCTACAGCATAGGAACTGGAGCTTTACCAGCGTTGGGTTCATACAATAAATTTAAGCACAATTGCTATCGGTAAGTAAAAGTCAATGTTTCAGCTTCGAATCACTGTGTTACTACATAAAACATCTTGCAATAGAGACGCTGTTATTACGTGCGTTGTAAATACGCTAACCTGCTTAATAGCCGGTGTAGTTACGGTAATGATGTTTAGTTGTGCAGATTGAATTCTGCTAAGTGATTAATTTAAAATTTTATTTCTTGAAACATAACTGTCAAGTATAGTTTTCAATAATGGGTAATATCGCTTCCTCAACCAACTCGTCAATTGAATCGGTCGTTTCATCCGGACCTGGTCTAGTTTTTATAACCTATCCTGAAGTTGTTTTACGACTCCCTGGAGCTGCAGTTTGGGCCATATTGTTCTTTATAATGCTTGTGGTAAGCTTATATTGCACATAACTATTACCTGTTATGAAACCATTATCACAAAATGTGTAACTTTAATGTTTTAATTGATTGTTTTATTCTTTTTTTATCTATAGATCTTAGGGATTGACAGGTAGGTAATTCGGTTAATTTGATTGCAGTGTTTAACAGGGTAATGACTAGTCGTTTGCTATAAGTGAATTTTGCATGATTGAGGCGTTTGTCACTGGGATCGTTGATAATTGGCCAAAACAATTACGGAAGTATAGAAGACTATTTGTGGTTTCTACCATAGTTGTCATCTTTTTGCTTTCTCTACCGATGATAACTGAGGTAAGCGTACGGCTATTTTACGCAGATGAATTAGAAAGATTTATGGGCATTAGAATATTTATGAATATTTATATTTCTAGAATTTTTTTTTTGTGGCATAATATATTTATTACAAGGAAAAGTCTATTGCCTTTCAACTCCAGAGGGCACTAGTTACGTGGAAGAGTAGGCCTTCTTACCGTTTTCCCTTTTCGTTGTTATGTGAAACCTTTTTACAGTCTTTCTGCTGATATTCACTTTTTTTCCCGTTAGCTATTTTATTGAGATAAAATCTTTCGGTGGTTATCAATTGCAAACGCATTTATTTCTCCAGAATCGTGCGTGTCAATCTGTCATAAGATGATGCTTCAGGTATTATATTTGTCATCAATATCCTTTGAAATGACATTAATCATTTAAAACTACTTATCTCAAAAAACAAATTAATACCAAAAAGCATCATCTTGTGACACGTACGACTCTGAAGAAAAGAATGCATTTGCAATTAGCACCCACTGAAGGATTTTACACCGATAAAATAACTAAGGAAAAAAAACTTGAATTTCAGCAGTGAATATCAGACTACATGAAGGACGAAGGTACCACATAATAAAAAAGAAGAAAAAACACTCAGAAGAAGGCCTACCCTTCCCCGTAATTATTGCCATCTGGAGTCGAGATAGCAAAAAGGTCAATTGCCCCTCAAAAGTTGAGGCTTGAGGGCCCCTCAACATTTTGACTATTACCCTCATTGAGGGGTAATAGCCAAAATGTCTATTGTCCCTTAAAAGTTGAGCCGTTGAGGGTCAAAGGCGCGACCTATTTATAATAACAGTAAATAATAAATGAAACAGGGAGGCGTATACCTATTTCAAGTGATGGACTACTATTCTGCAAGTGGAATGTCCATGTTGTTCTTAGTGTTCTTCCAAACGATTTCCATCAACTGGATTTTTGGAGGCAAACAATTTTGCCAATGCATCGAACAAATGCTGGGTCAGAAACCTTCGTGGTTTTTATACGTATCTTGGGTGTTTCTGGCACCTATCGTTATGCTGGTAAAACGAATTATGTTAGAAGGCGCCGCATTTAGAACGTGCTGTTCTAACATTAACTTGTACTGTTGCAGTCCATCTTTATATTTTCCATCGTACAATACGTACCGGTAACGTACGGAAATGGCTACCAATATCCAAAATGGGCGGAGATTTTAGGGATTTGCATATCGCTGTCCTCCATGCTGTGGATACCGTTCTATGCAGTTTACTATGTTCTTTCTACACCAGGAACTTTACGCGAGGTAACTACTGCTCATTCTGTCTTTTTTTACCACAGATAGTAAATCATGTTTTGAAAATCACTGTGATATTTGTACACTCTTGTAATACAATCTCCTCAATTTAGGTGTTGACCAAAGGAATTACACCCGCATTAAAGGTTCGATGTAAATTAACAGCACAGGAAGAAACGCAACAGGTTCTCGAGGATCAATCCCATTCACCTTCATCGTTTGCGGATGATCAATTGCATGGTAGTATGGGTAATTCCACTGTTTTGTTAGTTAGTATGGACAATGTTAAAATGTGACGAACTATTGTTTTCACCTTCTTGTTAATATAGTCGATTATAATATAAACTGCAGAAAAATTCATAGAGGCATGTGGTTAGATAATGGTTACGAAATAGAAGTGAAACCAACAAGGTGAAGTTGAAAATGAACGTTCCAGAATTCGATTTGCTGACGTTTTTTGTTCTGCAACAAATATCACTAATATATATAAACAATAAAAGAAAACGATTTGCCGTAATTAGAAAACCCATCTCAGCGTTGTCCTATACGACGCAAGGATGTGTCAGTGACGAGGTAGTGTTACTATATTCCGTGCTGAATGCTCCTTAGTCCGTACTCTCAAAATTTTCATTAACCAGTTGATTTCTGTAAAACTTAATAAAACCCAAAACAGTATGAGAGGTTAAGGTGAGGTCTTGACTCTTGTGACTACAAAACTTACATTTTTCTTACCTATTATATTATAGTATTACATTATATTATTGAGTTACCTTATAACTTCTACCCCGCTTCTGCCTGCCCCTCTTTTGGGGGAGTATAGACCTAATCCGTCAGAAGCTTCTATATTTTTTGTTCTTCAATAAGTTTTTTAATAATTTAAAGTAATTTTAAATTACTTTTATTTGTGTAAAAATTTGCGATTGAATACTGGGCGTCAATGGGCAAGTGTCACGAGGGGGCTCGATTAACAGGCAAGGGGTAGTTACTTACACTTTTCCCTAAGAACTATCACACGATGCACACACGATTAAAAGAACAGTACACGATCTGGATCTTCGTCAAAAGACTGAGGCAACACTCATTCTCTGCTTCTCTCTCTGCGCTCTCTCTCTCTCTGGTCTCTGCGCCTCGATCTGTTCTACTTTATTCTACTTACCAACGTCAGAAAATCATCGTTTTAAAGACAGGCAACGCAGTATTCCACCTAGACTAGACGTAATGTTCACGTTCACGGAAGGGTCGCCAAACACCCTCTTCTCCCACCACCCTTCCTTTTTTTACAACCTCTTCTACTTTTTTTTTACAATTTGATTAAAATCACGCCGATGTTTATGAAATTTTATTACCTCATTTTTTTTTAAAATCAGAAACATTTACTTTTTTGATGCACTAAGTCAAGGTGTTTTAAGGTTACGAAAACTTCATAATTTGATTATTCAGCAGAGATTTGAATGACCGGGAAATAAAAAAATGTACGTAAATCGAATTTTTGTATGAAACGTATGCGTAAGAACTTATGTGCCTGATGCGTTCCCCCAGCCCACTTCCTTATGCAGGGCTTCGACCAGCAAGTTACTAGCAATGTCGGACGTACTAACATTTCCCATGCTTATTGCATAACGATGCTGTGAAGCAAATGAACAACGTCAACTAATGATTGCTTCCGTTAAATTATTAAGCAATATAAGTAGACTATTATGTTTGCTGATAGTTTTGGCCAATCAATAATTTTTCGGCTATTCCCTCTCTGGGACGTTTTCTGGTTTTCCTTTTCTTGTGGTCGTTCCCAAGAGATAATTTTTTCTCTACACTATGTATTACAAAATTCACGTTAGAGAAAGAATACATATACTATGGTCACGTACAAGAAATTATAGGCCCTTTAGCTAACTGGAGTCAGGCGTGGTTCACCCCCTCATCCCTCGACGGGTTTGTAAAAAAGGAGAATAGCTCCACTCGCCCTGTCCGTGTAAGCGTGACAAAATTTTTTTTACTTTTCTATTCTGAATTTGTTATTTACCAATGGTTCTACAAATCAACAGTAATCTAAGTGTCGCTTGCAAAATTACTGTGGAAATTCCTGATTTCCTACGATAACTACGCGTTGAAAATATTTGAATTAGATGTAATGTTCCGTAAATTAATTAGAAAATGCTGAGTCGGAACCAGTAGACGAAAAATATTGGTAAGTGTAAAATCCCAATTTAATGTCTCGTAGGTTTCGAATTGAGCTCAGTTATGTATTTTGTTATCTTAAATGTTATTGAGGATTTTACTGTTGTAACATAATAAACTATTTTCATGTGTGAATTTATCATCCTAAAATTCTGGGTTTGTGCTCTGTAATTATGTTAATTTTGTGAAACAGCACTCGAGGATAGCCTATACTAGATCTTGCGTACTCGGACAAAAAATGCAAAAAATAGCACAGTTCACTTACTTCCAATTTGTATGTAAATTACATTGTCCAATACATCCATGGGCACGTACGTCACATATACCTGATATAATACCAGCGCTATTGCTATATTTCTTCATGACACACGGCTCCAGAGGAAGGAATTTTTGAACCTGGCTAGGTGTGCTTGGGGCGCATAACGTACTATAAAACATCACTGAGTTTTTTGGCTTCGTTCGCGGTAGGCGGTAATGGTGGAGCTCCACTTCTGGGCTTACAAACAGGCGTAACCCCTTTGGCTAATACCTTGAATGAAAAAATAAGCATTAGAAACATTCAAGTGCCATTTACGGATATGAAATTTGGAACAACTTCTCTTAACGTTCCCGGAGTCGTCACGATATAATAGACAGCATATCCAGGAATCCATAACATGGAAGACAAACTGATGGTGATTCCAATGGCTTCAGCCCACCAAGGGTATTGGTAGTTTTCACCGTATGTTACTGGGATGTATTGGATGACGTAAAATAAAAACACACCCTTTCAAAATGAGGATGGGGATCAATTTTTAGTGTTTCAAAAGAAGTCATGTGCTTATAAGATTTCTTACTGCCATAACAAGGGGGCCGAAGAAAGACCAGCAAACGTAAAAGAACCACGAGGGTCTGCTACCAGACATCTGCTCAATGCAGTCACAGAATCGGCTTGTGCCAAATATCCATGCAATAGAAATAGTTTGGAAAAATACAAGAAACAGCATAGACATCCCGCTGGCTGAATAATAGTCCATCAACTGAAATATGTAAACACCGCCCTAGAATATGTAAAGAAATACAATATTAACTTGTTGTATCACGCAGTGCTGTGACACCTTGGCTATTCTATGTTTTTGTCAAACCTGAGTTATCATGGGAATATCCAGAAGAAACATCATTAGTACACACAAAAATGTGAAAAATTTTCTGTTTTTTCGTAATTTTTCCGGCCAGTTGTCGCTAAGCCCAGTAACAAAAGATTCGACATTGCAGAATTCCGAATCGATTCCCAAAATCTATTTAATGAAATTTGATTCAAAGTTTAATTACTTAATTTTTCGATTAATGGGTAGGCACCAATAGTATCACAGGACTTATTACCGCAAGCATGATAAAGAAAAGTACGGCCCAGGCTGGTGCTCCTGGAAGGCGTAAGACTACTTCTGGATATGTAATAAAAACAAGGCCAGGTCCAGAATTCACCACCGAATCAATACTGGCATTAGTAGCATGCGCAATTGTTCCGAGAATAGCAAACTTTTTATCGTGCAAATTTTGGGTAAAAAAATTAAGACAAGCGCTTAATTACAAATTACGTCAATACAAATACCGTAACGATTCCTGCAATCAAACACGTCACCGTGTTCACCAAGCAAGTTATCATGGCGTCTCTGTATATGGAGAGAAACAAGACAAAAATACGTGAGCAAACAAACGTGTGGTTATACTACATTTTCTAAACGCGGGATAGGCCAATTGGCAGGGCTTCCTGCTCCGGGATTACGGATGCGGTACCCAAATTTTTGGGATTTCTTCGTAACAGATCATCTGACATTTCTCAGAGATGGAGGATATTGGTTCACGAAAGAAGTTGCAAAAAAAGCCCCCTAAAGATCTACAATAATCTGCACACAGCGCAGTGTCAGGATTTCTGTAACGTAAATGGATCTCTTTAGAAAATCGTGATGATTTTTCAAAAGACGCCTGATCTGATTTTCTAAGTTTTCGCTAGTAGTCAACACCTGGAAATGACGAAATTTTCTAGGAGTAACGGATTTTCAACAGGTTTAACACCGACAGAAATATGGGACTTAACTCTATTCCTAATTAATTTTTTGATTTTCACTGGTTGTTGATAAATTTGACAAAGATTATAATATGTGATTATTATAAGATTATTATGTACTCTTCGTATTCCTTCGTATAGAGGAAATATTTTACAGGCGCACGCTAGATATTGCATGGCTTAAATTAAGGCACCACCGAAGTCTGTTTCGCTGAATGGCTGTAGAATTACTAGTGGTAGGCCTAAAGTTTCGATACTTAACCATCACGGCTAAAAACAATGTGGCTTCGCCGCTAATTTTTTTTCTTGTTTCTTAACCATTAGAAAACATTATTTTGAATGTAAATTCTACTTCAGCGATCATAACAATGCAAATAACAATCCATGTTTAATCTCCTACTAGCCTACACTTGGTTTACAACTAGCGCAACAGAGACAGCTGTTCTACATTATTGTCGAACTCTAAGATGTCATAAAAGATTTCTCTCACCTGAAGCAGTTGTATTTAAACGTGTTATATGAACCTAGTGCGGGTAACGCTCCGGTTCCGATACTATAGGCGAAGAAGATTTGCGTTGTACCTGCGTATCAACAAATGGCTAATATGACACCACGAACATTCCTAAATCGAAAAATAGCCTGTTATACCATCAATCCAAGGTCCAGCAGTCAGTAGAAGATCCCTGGAAATTTCGATTTGTTTCAGTTAATGCCATTACTTTATCCGCATAATTGCTATTCACCATTTCGGGGTGATATAATACAACAATCCAATTTCAGCGCCTTCCAGAGTAACTGCGCGAACAAGAAGCACCAAAAGTATGACGTAGGGAAACAAGGCTGTGAACCAGACTATCTGCATATTATATTGCATAGTTAATAAAATATAACATGTAGTATTAGTTTAAAACTTGGTCAAACAGAGGAATCTGATATTAATAAACAACTTACGTAACCGCTTTCATTTAAGCCCTTCCAAATGATGAAATAAACGAGAATCCAAGCCAACACCAACGTTCCAAACAGTTCCCAACGCACGGAAGACAAGTTGTCGATGCCATCTGTAATGCCTAAAACTCGCTCACTGCAACATGTGATTGTATAATTACTTATATCAATCTGTCAAGCGTCTTTTTTAGGTGTAGTATTACGTCCAAAATTCTTCGACTGCAGACACCGATGAGTTGGTGAGGCTGATCCCATACGTCAGGTTCGCAACGTCGGTCGGGACGTAACAATTCGGTGTATTCCATGCATTATCTGATTGAAATATGAAAGTTGTTAATTTTTTTTTTCAATTTGAAACCATTATTCAGTATGAAAAAATATACGTGGAGAGAAAAACTACGTTAGAAGTGTAGAATTAAAAAGTAAAACTAATTAGCTATGCAATAACCTGAGATACAAAAAATTGTAACAGTAGATTATTTAGCCATACGCGTCACTGATTCATTCTACGATGGTGTCTACTTACCACAACCGGCCCAGGGAAGACTTGGCAAAGCGGTGAACGAAGCAATTAAGTAGAATAGGGTCCAAGCGATGATGATGGTGTAGTAAATGTCGATAAGTACGACCACAACCTAAATTATGTTACCAATTATATTACCACGTAGATACATTTGTCAAACGTACTCACCATGGTTGCGAAACCCACACCTATGTAATTAAAATATTTTGACAGGGAAATTCATAGGCCAAGCAATTCAAACTTCAAAAAAAGACACAAAAAACCGTACCTTTCATGATAGGCACTAATTGACCAATAAATGTCATACCTGTGATAATACAATAATGCAATGATACATTTAAACATAAAAAGACGATTTTTTCCAATAATACCCCCAACTCCTAAATATTGTCCTAATGCAACTTCTGTAAAGCGAATGAAAAGAAATTTACAATTGTTAGTGACGAAGAAGTACTTGTTTGGCGATAGGTTTCAAAAATACCTGCGTAGAATATCGGAATGCCACAGAATATCATAGCAACAAAGTACGCTATCAGAAATGCCCCTATAAATGTTGAAGCAATAAACGTTAAGCAACCCAGAGATCTAAGAAATGGAAACCTAAGTGGAATAATTAAAAAAACATACCTCCGCCATTTTTATAACCTGAGATGAAAAATTCAGAATTGCTCTTTTTACCTACGCTTCAGAAATGATAACAACTTTTAGAAACTTACAAAGATAAGGAAAACGCCAAATGTTGCCCAGCCCTACGGAGACGCTGATGCAGGAGAACAGAAAATCAAGTTTGTTGCTCCATCCTCCACGCTCCTCTCCTTCGTCTCCCACTTTGTCGACTTTTTCGATTTTTTCTTCCTGATGCAATCGGATATCGGGTTCTGATTTTTCAACTAACAGCGTGGTCGATGACTTAGAGAGAAAAACAGGAAAATTTTCGTGATCCAGCTTATCCGAAGATATGCTTTGGCTTTCGGTTCCATTGGAAGGCAATTCCGAATGCGTCTTGGTCGCCTCATTGTCCGCGATCTTTGCAATACCTAGACTTTCATCTAGCTCAAAACTCCCGTTGACAAATTCAGTGTTCATTTCCGCAAAGTTTGAAACCTCTGTTAAATCGACTTTTTGGAATACTATCTTTTACTCGTTAGCACCATGTATTTTCACGTGCGCTCCTGTTCACCACTTGCTGTTGAACTGAAAGTGAAGTAATCGACAGCAAGATGAGAGGCACGAAGTCATCTCGTAAAAACACAATACTGAACTAAAAAAAATTTAAAAAGAGAGAAAAAAAAAAAGAAACAAACCAACAGGAGAAGCTTAAAACAAGAGAACAATGACCAGTAGACAATGGGGCAAAAAACTACAGCACACACACAAAAACAAATCACTGAGTATTATTGTGGTTGTTCATATTCGATATCAATATTTGAATTCCAAATTTCGTTTTACCAAATATACAGTTTCATTTATTGTGTGCACATTACACATATTTGATGGACTGAAACATCAAACTCTCGCCGCATTTTAAAACAGGCTTTTCTTTTCTTCGCTGAAGCAAATTTAGAAAGTGCGGCATGTTTTCCTTCCTTGTATAAGAATAAGTTTTTTTCTCTATCTTTTTCTTTTAATACGGTATTTTAGAATAGCTCAAGAATGTGACATTGCGTACGTTTTATTCGGTTGTTAAGTCTTTAAAGAGGCAATGGCCAATGGGTGTAATGTGAAGTCATCAGAAGTCTAGTAGAATATAGAAGATAGAACTATATACATAGTTCAGTCTTCAGAAAACTACAAAAAGTCCGACAAAGACAAGGATTCATAAAATCCGTTTTCACTTACAGTATTTTTTTTTGGTTTTGATACGGTTTAACCATCGTGACCAAATATTCAGAAATTAAAGAAAAATCAACATTTGAAAACGATTAAGATTTGATAATTTTTCTCCACGTAAAACTTTGCAACAAAGATTATAGTTTTGGATTCGAGTGTCATTCTTTACATGTAATTATATTTTTACTCATCAGTGATATATTTTACCGCCAGCACACAGCTATGACTACACCATATACTAATCAAGCTTTTGCTTTTAAACTTCAGAATGACTTTTACTTTGTTACAAATAATGTAAAAAATGTAAATAAATAATAAAAAAGAAAATAAAATTGCTGTAGACAGTAAACCAAATTAATTGTTTTTATTTAAAAGGCTCTTAAACAGTGGAGAATGAACAGCGCCTGTGATCTCTTCCCCTCGCCTTTCTCTACCCTTACCATAAATTCCTTGTTTTTTCAGAATCCATTCACCGGTAACTACAACACTGCACATATCTTCATAAGAAATATTCTCACAGAACTTGGATTTTCTTTTTAAAATTCTTCTCTTTATATTGCTTCTTTCGTCTTCATTTTTTTCAGGCAATGAATGGAAATGGAGTAAGATGGTATGATCAATTTCATTAGGTGGTTCTATTATAGGCTTTCTTTCCAGATCTTCGTTGATAACATCTACAAATGTGTACATTCTAAAAGCAAAAAAGGGCATTTATTGAAAGCTCTTAAGAATTTGCAGCAAAATTATACTTAGAGATTAAATCATCTAGTTGTTGGGTGTAGCAAGATTCAGGTTCAAGAGGAGGCAAAACGTTTTCCGGAAAATTCAATGATTCTTTATCAGACCTTCGTTTTTTTCCCATCCTATAATATTTTCATCTGTAAGAAAAAGAGGATTTCTTTAGAGTATAAAAAAGCATGACAGATAGACTATTGGAATTAGTTTGCTAGTAGAAATAATCAAATAATTATTAATTAGAAACCTGCATGAGAAGCGTACGGTGCAACATAGAGCAGAAGGCAATAAATAGGTATCACTGAGGTCTGCACAAACAACGATTGTTTGATTAATTGGCAATTAATCAAACAATTGTCAAGTAATGTTCGAACAATTTTTCATCATTGTTTGTCATTTATTTGCAAGTAAAATTCAAACAATTTCCAAACAATTTTCAAGTAATTTGGGACATTTACTTTCGAAATACAACTAATTGTTGTAGGTCAACTTCATATTTTCAAACTAAAAAAAGAAAAATATTTCACTAGCAGAAGCAGAGTAGCAGACAGCGTTTTAAAAACGTGTTTTCGAAATTATGCCTGTAGTTTTGTAACTTTTTTGCAGCAGGATACAGATAAAGGTAATTTTTTACATGAAATTTTAACCTGTGAGACCATATTGAATTTTATTTCTAAATATGCATTGTTAGTAAAGCTGAGTGTTATTCAATTATAACCATAATATTTCAGTATTACATTGTATCATCATGCACCAAGCGGGAAAACATGGAATTTTCAGGGTTTTTTTTTTCATTTTCCGCTTGGGGTGCTATAAACAGTCCCTTTTTTCTAGCAAACAAAAATTAATCGAACAATTGCTTAAAAAATTTTCAAACAATTTTAAGACAAAAAAATCCACTTTGTTCGAACATTGTATGCAATTAATTGACCCCAAGCAAACAATTGTGTCGAAAATCTACCAATTAATCAAGCAAGAAAATCTTGCTTGTGCAGACCTCGTCCATAGTATCACATGTAAGTCAAAAAGTCAATAATGAATACATGACTGCCATCTGCTGGCAAAAGTTTGCACTTGAAATTCTTCCTTTTTAGCCTGATAGTCCGGGAGCCAAGGAGGTATTAGTAGCAGTTTGATACGCTGAGCACGGAAAACCAAGTCTGGCCCGCCGCAAATGGTGCAATGACGCCGTTATACGCTCCCGAAGTTGGCGTGAAATATCGTACAACACAAAATCGTTTCTACTGCCAATTTTTTTTTGTATGTATAGAGCAGTAAAACATGCTGCGTTGTGCATTTTCCACAAATGCGAAAAATCTCATTTGTGTCTAAGTTGTCTGCTGCCGCTGCAGCCTCTTATGGAGAAACCGTCTTCTTCCCGTTAAACAGTAAGTTTTTAACTATTTATTAAGGTTTTCTCCCTTTTCTTCCTATCAGTGGGTAGCTAATTCATTTTTTCATTTCCCATATTTTTTTCTAGCCCCAGTTCTATCTAGTTTATTTGTTTTTAATTGTTGTTTTAAGTGGCTCGTCTCTTTTAGCCGAAGAATTTCGTTTGCTGCCAGAAATTCGTCTGCTATAAGGGATGAGCAACAATCCATTCTCAAACAATAACTAATTAAAAATAAACTAGATAGAATTAGGGCTAGAAAAAAATATGGGAAATGAAAAAATGAATAGGCTATCCAATGCTAGGAAGAAAAGGGGGAAAACATTAATAAATAGTTAAAAACTTACAGTTTAACGGGAAGAAGACGGTTTCTCCATAAGAGGCTGCAGCGGTAGCAGACAACTTAGACACAAATGAGATTTTTCCCATTTGTGAAAAATGCGCAACGCAGGATGTTTTACTGCTCTATTGGGATCGATATGACAAGTAACAATGTCAAAGACCAGACCATTTTTGTGGGTGCGAAATGCAAACCAGACCAGGGTGTGTAACAGCTTTTTTTACGTGAAAACCGATATCGTTTCTACTGAAAACTGATTTCACGATAATATAGAGCAAGAAAACCTCTATTTAATTGCAAACGACCAGACTAAATGAAATGGTGCAAAATAGCAACCAGGCTCAACGGTCAACGCTCAAGTGTGTAATAGAATTTTGACACCTAGTGGTAGTTTTTCGTATACGACAACGCTGGTTTACGGCCCGCTTTTTTCAAATTTCAATTCAAGCGATACAGATTCTTATGATTAAAAAAGTGATAACATTTGTTTTCAGAGTTCAATCTTGGTTACACCGGAAAATCCTTGCAAACAAAATTAATAGTAACATCTTAGTTTGATTAGGCATTGCGCATTAACAATTTCTGGCAAAAAAGAAAACTGGAAAATAAAAAATTATAAGACTAAAACAGGAACTGCTTAAGACAGCTTCAGTTTTCATTACAACTGCCGTCATCTTAAAATGAAGGAAAATGGAGAGTGGGAGTCTAAGGATTTGTCTCTAGCCCCCTTCTGGTTGGGTCTTTTGAAATTTTATGCCTACACCTTCACGAACAACAAGCATGCCGTCTGCGTCCGCACCATTGGGCCGTTGTTGCGTTCAACAAAGAATTGGAGCAATTGTTGTATCGCTTTCGAAGATCCATTTCACGACAATGCCAATATGAGCGCATTTATGTCGACCGCTCAAGCATTTGAATTTTTCATTGATTGTATACGCAACATGTTTCTATATTTTTTGGTGCCACAAACTGCCAATGGACCGCTGTTTGTCCATATACTGTTGCCCGGTGAAGTCAACATCGATGATCCCCTGTAGTGTAGGCTTACTCCGGCAGAAGCTGTGAGAAGAATGACAACATTAAAAAAGAATGATGTAAAACAGGATTTTCAGCCAGAAATAATTTTGCTTTCCAAACGTCTGCCAGTTATTTGCGCTGTTGGAAGTGCTGATGGTTGAGCAAACGAAGCAAAAGTGTACTGAGCTGGAAGTGCCGGACGTTGGCTTCATATACCGCCACCGGATTTCAGTTATTTTGCTCTCTTAGACAACGTTTGCTGGAACATTTTTCGCAACTTTGCAAAGGGATGTGGATACCACCAGTAGGTACGCCCAAATTTCCTAAAACAGTTCATAACGTGAGCATAATTTTGTTATTTCACAGGAAAACTACCCAAAAGGGGCTGGAAACGCATATTTGGGGCGACTATCCGGATGCTGTCCTGTCAATGTTTGGATCATCGTGCAATGGTTCTGGATTCGCAGATAGTGACGTGAACCTTTGTCTGACCACGAAGTATGAACAGCTGCTCGTCGCAGCTCTACCTAAGGAGGACTGACGTCCTATATCGCGCCATGGGACCCCTGAAACAGAGCTCGGCGTAAGTCGCCCCTCCCAAAGGTGGGGCTCCAAACGAAACGACTACTTTAACGTGGGCTCTTATGGAAGAACCCGAGTTTTCAGTTTTTTTTTAGCAAAAACTGGTTAACTTAACAGTCTAGTTGGGAAAATATTAAAGTTCCGAAAACGGAGAATTTTTTGGTATCTTTTGCAACTCCGTTCTGCATTTCTAACTATTTTTAAATAATAAGTGAAATTTAGCCACACGGCGCATTTTTAGTTTTTTTTATTAGTGCAGCCCCCGCAAAGACCGTTTTCGGATTTCTTTGTTTTTGTGAAAACTGCGAAAACGGTCTTTGCGGAGGCTGCACTAATAAAAAAAATAAAAGTGCGCCTTGTGATTCAATTTCATTTATTATTTAAAAATAGTTACAGATGCATAACGAAGTCGAAAAGGATACCAAAAAATTCTCCGTTTTTGGTAGTTTAATATTCCCCCCCAAATACTGTTAAGTTTATCCGTTTTTGTTAAGAAACACTTAAAAATACGGGTTCTTCCATAAGAGCCCATGTTAAAGTCGTCGTTTCGTTTGAAGCCCCACCTTTGGGAGGGGCGACCTACGCCGAGCTTTGTTTCAGTACACTACTGTACCGTCAGTCCTCCTTAGGTAGAGCTGCGACGAGCAGCTGTTCATACTTCGTGGTCTGACTTTCGAGTCCAACGAAATCAGCAAAGTAATTAAACGGAATGTTCAATACTTTTCAACGGGGACATCTCTTGCAGGGCATAGATTTCGTGGCGGTCGTCAAAAAGTTAGCCAAAAGTTTTTAAGCCACAACCGTTTCTTTTGCAACATTGTTCCTATATCATCGGCGAAGATTCCCATCGTTAAATTGCTTCACAGACCAACAGGCTCGGAGTCGAAAATTTTGTTGTATAATCAACTTGGCCGGGGAATTCTCAACTTCTCGCAACATATTGCGCTATTGACACTCGTGTTCGGGTACGAGACCGCGTTAGACGACTTAATTGCATCACGCCAACATTTACATTTAAAATCATTACGTTTAGATCCTGGGTTAAATGGCGAAATTATTGGCAAAATAATGCGAAATAGGTGATGCATCCCGCGACTCGCTCTCTTCTAATGCATACACTTTCATGGTGATTCATTACTTACAACAAACACCGCCTGTTATATCAGTTCTCCGAGAGGGAGCTTCATATTTTAAGCGTTAAAATGATCGGTTGAACTAAAGTGTCAATCTTGTTGGACATCAAGTTCGAGGGCTCTGACAGGAAAAGTACTTTGTCGAAGGATGAGTTACGTGGTTTTTTTTAATGCTGAAGATATGTCGGTTGAAATAGAGTGAGTAGGCCTAGATGTATATATGATTCGTTACTCAAACCTCTTAGGGAAGAGTGTGGCCGCATCTTGGTGCCAACCAACAAACTATTGAACAAAACGCGGGCCGTAAAGCAGCGTTGCCATATACGAAAAACAACCACTAGGTGTCAAAATTCTATTACACACTTGAGTCTGGTTGCTATTTTGATTAAACGTAAAAGATACTCGTGTAATGAAGGCCTACAAGATATAATTACTCGTCACACCCACAATTGTCTTTTATATTTACTCCCCGTTTTAAATATTATAAAACACACATTTTACTCCCTTATACTTAATTACAATTGCTTTATTGTCCTACAACTACGTTATTGTAACGCGCATAGCAACAAGTGGTTACACTCGCCTGTTGCTAACTGGATAAACAGCCGCATCATGATTCGCTCGTGCGAGGTGCAGATCGCGCGACTAAATAAACACGAGTCTGATTGGTCGCACACGTGACACCAATTAAGACGTTCAACAAACAAGCGCTGATTGGTTGCACGTGCGCCGCGGCGGTGAGTCTGCAATATGACGCCATGTTTTGCGTAATGCGAGGTGTCGCGATGAATTACCAAAATTGCGACAGATGAGTCGCTCAATACCTCGCAAGTCGTGCAGTCGTGATTTTGCTGAACCAGTATGCATTAAATTCCCTTTTCTTCCTTTAAGTGAAATTGATCTTGTTCGATAAAATATCGCTTGTCGTGAAGAGTGTTGGCGTATTTTATTTCTTTGTTGACTGAATATTCGCTGTGCTCCAATAATTCCAACGAGCTGTGACTTCCTTCATTATTTTCCATCGTGTAAGCAACTCGCAACGCTCACACCGCGCTGGTAAGCCCAATTGCTCTATCTTTAATTGTCATCATGATTGGCTCATTTTCCCTTTTATCGTCTTGTTGTATGTCCTTTCACGTATAATTCTTATGGCCTTAGTTGAATAAAATACACATCCGTCATTGTGGGTACGTCGCCTCCGAGTCCTATTTATTTCAAATTCAAATACAATTTTAATTTTTGTATTATTATTCCCCCACGGGTATGCATTACATAATGATGGCAGCACTTTTTGGACTCAGCCACAATGAATGAGGATGTTATTACTGGCGGGTCTAGAATTGTTGCGGATTGGCCGCACGCAGTGCCAGGATCGACCGCCAGAGGGACACCGGCGAGACCACCTGTCTCCCAAGCCTGATTGATTTCTTCAATACAACTTGTAAGTACTGAATTATCTTTGCTTGCGTTGTTGTGGGCGCAAACGGCACCAGAACATCCGCAGACGAATGGACTGTGTGAAAGACTAAATAGGACAGCGACATTGGCAATTGCAGCATATCCCAACACAGCACACACCGACTGGGACACTAAATTACAAGGAGCAGCGCTCGCAGTTAACACAGCAAGACAATCAACAACAGAATTCACCCCGTTCGAGATGGTCTACGGTAGAGGTCCAGTGATGGCACAAGAAAATAAGTTCCCTTGGCCACCAGAACGTCCTGAACCGTATGCAGTTTTCGCAAAATGAGTTGCTGATCTGAGCGAAGCCGCAAGACTGAAAATCATCGAAAAGCAGCGGAAAGTGAAAGAATTTGTTGACCTTAGTCGCCGAGTAACCCAGGACTTACATGTCGGTGAACTTGTACTTGTGAAACGCAACTTAAAGAAAAAGGGAAAAACAAAAAAATTTTGGCCAAAGTTTGTAGGTCCGTATCAAGTCGTGAAAAAAGTGTGTGAAACAACTTATCTAGTGGAAGACTTCCCTGCAAAGCGGAAGAAAAAACAATTCAGGAGATTTAATGCTCATGTGTGTCAAATCCGCCGTTTTTACGCTCGTGATGATGTCGAGTGGGAAGAGGAAGAAGATTCTGTCGTAGAAAAGGAAGAAAGTTCTGATTCAGGGGAAGGGACTGAAGCCATCAACATACCGCAAGAGCCAGAAGGAAATTTGCCATCCGTTGTTGTGCCGGAGACAGTGCGTGAGGAAAACGAGCCAGCAGTCCAACCGAGAGAACCAGTAAGTACGACATCCGGTAGACAAACTCGCGTACCACGTTGGCACAACGACTTCGTACGACATTGACCACGGCTTGACTTGCGTTTGTCCTTTTTTTTTTCTCTTTTTTTTTAATTTTTTTTTGTTTTTCTTTTGTTCTCTCTTTCTTTTCTCTCTCTCTGCTTTCACACCTGCATTTTTCATTGTTCATTCATGTCCTTCATCGCACTCTCATTTCCAAATTCCATCATCATTCCATTTGAAAAACAAAATCCGTCTAGTCTCGATTCGCACAAGTTTCAGTTCTTTATTCTTTTCTGGTCTTCTCTTTAACTTTTCTTTTCTATCTGTGTTATCTATCCTTCTCCCATTATAACCAAAAGCGGCCACAGGGGAGGGTTTTTGTTTATTTTGTTTCATTTCATTTGTTTGTCTTTTTTTTATTTATTATTATTTTTTTCCGGGTGTTGAATTGTTTTGTCTCTCGAAATATGTTTGTTGCATTTGGATTGGATTCGTTCGCCAAAAGTCAGGAAAAGCCGAGTGTTGCGGATTGTCCGCACGCAGTGCCAGGATCGACCGTCAGAGGGACACCGGCGAGATCACCTGTCTCCCAAGCCAGAGAAGACAGTATAGTCGAGTCGTGTGAGCCTGCCTGACGAACGGTAAACAAGGGAGCCCTGTTTTTCCACTGGCTACCCCTCGCGAGGAACTCCCCTTTCTTTTTCGAATTGTGTTTCCCTGATTGATTTCTTCAATGCAACTTGTAATTATCTTTGCTTGCGTTGTTGTGGGCAAATAGAACCGCTCGGCACCCATAACAATCCATAACAGAATTCCACGTACTCCTGCACAACCTATTGTGCCCCCAAAAAATGCTTCCCTGCGCAGTGAGCCAACTGTAGCTAGGTCGCTTAATTTCGATAAAAATTTTTTGAATCAAACGAGCATTCCGTCTTACGACAGGAGAACCGTCCTTCGTAATACTGCATATGCAAACTGTTTTTGTTCATTTCTATTTATGTTTACTCTTCAATTTTAAACAAGTGGGATTAATTTAATCAGTAGAATATTACGCACAATGATCAGTAATTGTTACTGGTTTTGATATTAAAAGTCCTAGGTTAATTTAAGAAAATCATTCGAACATTCGTAATTTATCCTTTCACCACAGGGGTATTGGCATTGCTAATACTACAATTTGCAGCAAATTTTTGTAAGTTTTATGATTCTTTTTACTAATTTGACGGTTATTCCATTAATCAGTAGAATTAAACGCACAATGTTCAGTACTTGTTTTTGTTTCTAGTTGAATAGTTTTCTTTTAATATAACAGCTAAACTTTGAATGAAATGAGCATTCCCAACGTATCGTCTTACGACAAGAGAATCGTCCTTCCTAATACTGCATATGCAACCTGTTTTTGTTCATTTCTATTTATGTTTACTCCTCAGTTTGAAACGAGTGGGATTATTTTAATCAGTAGAATATTACGCACAATGATCAGTAATTGTTACTGGTTTTGATATTAAAAGTCCTAGCTCAATTTAAAGAAAATCATTCGAACATTCATAATTTATCCTTCCACTACAGGGGTATTGGCATTTCTAAAACTACAATTTGCAGCGTATTTTTGTAAGTTTTATAATTCTTTTTACTAACTTGACGGTTATTCCATTAATCAGTAAAATTAAACGCACAATGTTCAGTACTTGTTTTTTTTTCTAGTTGAATAGTTTTCTTTTAATATAACAGCTAAACTTTGAATCAAATGAGCATTCCCTACGTACCGTCTTACGACAGGCGAATCGTCTTTCTTTATACTGCATATGCAAACTGTTTTTGTTCATTTCTATTTATGTTTACTCTTCAATTTGAAACGAGTGTGAGTAATATCATCAGTGGAAAATTACGCACAATGATCAGCAATTGTTATTGGTTTTTATATTTAAAGTCCTAGGATAATTTAAGAAAATCATTCGAACATTCGTAATTTATCCTTTCACTACAGGGGTATTGGCATTGCTAATACTACAATGTGCATCATATTTTTGTAAGTTTTATAATTCTTTTTACTAACTTGACGGTTATTCCATTAATCAGTAGAATTAAACGCACAATGTTCAGTACTTGTTTTTGTTTCTAGTTGAATAATTTTCTTTTAATATAACAGCTAAACTTTGAATCAAATGAGCATTCCCTACGTACCGTCTTACGACAGGCGAATCGTCTTTCCTTATACTGCATATGCAAACTGTTTTTGTTCATTTCTATTTATGTTTACTCTTCAATTTGAAACGAGTGTGAGTAATATCATCAGTGGAAAATTACGCACAATGATCAGCAATTGTTATTGGTTTTTATATTTAAAGTCCTAGGATAATTTAAAAAAATCATTCGAACATTCGTAATTTATCCTTTCACTACAGGGGTATTGGCATTGCTAATACTACAATGTGCATCATATTTTTGTAAGTTTTATAATTCTTTTTACTAACTTGACGGTTATTCCATTAATCAGTAGAATTAAACGCACAATGTTCAGTACTTGTTTTTGTTTCTAGTTGAATAATTTTCTTTTAATATAACAGCTAAACTTTGAATCAAATGAGCAATTCCAACGTATCGTCTTACGACAAGAGAGTCGTCCTTCCTAATACTGCATACGCAAACTGTTTTTGTTCATTTCTATTTATGTTTACTCTTCAATTTGAAACAAGTGGAAATAATTTAATCAGTAGAATATTACGCACAATGATCAGTAATTGTTACTGGTTTTGATATTAAAAGTCCTAGGTTAATTAAAGAAAATCATTCGAACATTCGTAATTTATCCTTTCACTACAGGGGTATTGGCATTGCTAATACTACAATTTGCAGCAAATTTTTGTAAGTTTTATGATTCTTTTTACTAATTTGACGGTTATTCCATTAATCAGTAGAATTAAACGCACAATGTTCAGTACTTGTTTTTGTTTCTAGTTGAATAGTTTTCTTTTAATATAACAGCTAAAGTTTGAATCAAATGAGCATTCCCAACGTATCGTCTTACGACAAGAGAATCGTCCTTCCTAATACTGCATATGCAAACTGTTTTTGTTCATTTCTATTTATGTTTACTCCTCAATTTGAAACGAGTAGGATTATTTTAATCAGTAGAATATTACGCACAATGATCAGTAATTGTTACTGGTTTTGATATTAAAAGTCCTAGCTCAATTTAAGAAAATCATTCGAACATTTGTAATTTATCCTTTCACTACAGGGGTATTGGCATTGCTAATACTACAATTTGCAGCATATTTTTGTAAGTTTTATAATTCTTTTTACTAACTTGACGGTTATTCCATTAATCAGTAGAATTAAACGCACAATGTTCAGTACTTGTTTTTTTTCTAGTTGAATAGTTTTCTTTTAATATAATAGCTAAACTTTGAATCAAATGAGCATTCCCAACGTACCGTCTTACAACAGGCGAATCGTCTTTCCTAATACTGCATATGCAAACTCTTTTTGTTCATTTCTATTTAGGTTTACTCTTCAATTTTAAACAAGTGGGACTTATTTAATCAGTAGAATATTACGCACAATGATCAGTAATTGTTACTGGTTTTGTTATTAAAAGTTCTAGCTTAATTAAAAAAATCATTTCATAATTCGTAAAATCATTCAAACATTCGTAATTTATCCTTTCACTACAAGAGTATTGGCATTGCCATGTTTTTAGGTATATATTTTATATACATATATATTTTTTTTTTGTTTTTCTTGCCCCCATATGTTTAGGGGGTTTTGAGAAATCAAGCAACAAAGCCGCTTCCACGGCCGATCTGAATGTCATCAACGATCGTAGAGTTCATTCATTCATTCATTCATTTATGGTAAAACATACCAACAGCGAAACAATTCATCAGGAGAAAATCCCGGCGCCTCCTTACTGGTCAACGTTGCTCAAGAAGAAAAAGAAGACAACCACGTGCTAGTCATGCCTCCAAAAGCATTCAAGCCATAGGGTTCTCCACCACGATTCGATCTCGACGAATACAAGGGTTCCTTTGAGCTTTGGCATCAGCAGTGGAAGATTTTTCTCGCGCTTTCAACCATCGACATAGTGCTCGATGATGACGAACGCCCAGCCTAAAAAACTAACATTTTAATTTCTTGTCTTTGAAAAGAAACTCTACAGGCTGTAATGTCAATGGGGCTGACAGATGCAGAAATGGGAAATCACGAGACCGTAATCCAGAAGTTGCGTGAGCGTTGCAATGCAGGGCGAAATCGACACGTTTGGCGCCAACATTTTGCGTTGAGCAAACAACGGGCGAACGAGGCGGCCGACAATTGGTTGTGCGATCTTCGAGATCTAGCTCGCAAGTGTGAATTCGCTACTGACTGCTGTGCAAATTGCCAACCAACACGCATCTTCGGCCAAATTGTGTATGGAGTTTACGATGACGAAAATCGACGGAAACTCCGAGAGCAAGGTGCAACCCTTACGCTCGACCAAGCAATAGAGATTTTACGTGTAGCAGAAGCAGCTTCTAAACAAGCTACGAATTTGAAAACAGGTGATGCGGCAGCAATTCAGACACTGGCCAAATCAGCATACAAGAAAAATAAAACGCAGAGACAATCCAGTACTAGTTCTAATCGTCATCCGGCAAAGGAAAGACAATCCAACAAGCAGCCGAAAGAAGATGGCAAGTCGGATGGATGCTGGAATTGTGGGAGTCAGCGTAACCCACGTCAGCAATGCCCGGCGAACGGAAAGGAGTGCAGCAAATGTGCCGAGATCGGTCATTTTGCAAGAGTATGCAATGCTAAAAAGACGGAATCCCTCCTCAAACAGGAAGCATCACTCTACAAAAACCTCCAGCACGTATCGCTAGCATGGAAGAAATGGATTTCGTAGAAGCGAGTATGCAGCCCAGTGGAAGTGAGAGAGAAATTTTAATTTCAATTTTGCCAGACACAGGAGCGCAAATCGACGCCATTCCGGCCGATATGTATCGCAACGAAATTCCTGAAAGTAAGCTTTTGCCCAGGGGCACCAACGCTATTACAGCCATCGGTAGCCCCATCGTCAGCCGCGGAACGTTCAAAGCAACTATCCGTTGGCCAACGGGTTACAACAGCAACAGCAAATCAATCAACACAACTTTTCACGTTTTGCAGGATCTAAAGCAACCAATTCTTTCGAAGAAAACTCAAAAAGCACTGGGAATGTTACCAGCTGGTTATCCTCATGAGAGCATCAACGCAATCACAAAGGAGGAGCCAAGAAAAGATCCTGGCTTCATATTTTTTCCACATCTTATGGCATCAGTCGTGATCAACCCAACGGAAGAGAAAAAGAAAGAGGATCTGAAAAAATTAACGGAAGAGTTTCCTCGCATCTTCGACGGAGTCTGTCGACCCATGGTGGGACCGGCATGTCATTTCAAGTTAAAGGAGGGCGCGATTCCAATGGCCATCCGAGGATCTTGTCCCGTCGCAGAGCCTCTCATGCCAAGATTGAAGAAAGAGCTGGACCAGCTTGAAGAGCAGAACATCATCAGAAAGGTGACTGAACCGATAGCATGGGTCCATCCAATCGTGATAGCAGCGAAAGAGGATGGTGATATTCGTGTGTGTGTAGATTTCACGATCCTCAACCATAATATCATCCGGCCGCGATTCGACACGGCCATACCTATTCAGGCAGTGAGGACAATTTCACCCGGTATGAACTTCTTCACGGTGATAGACGCTTTAAAAGGTTATCATGAGGTACAGCTGGATGAAGAATCATCAGCTTTGACAACTTTTTCGACCCCGTTTGGCCGATACCAATATTTACGGCTACCGTTCGGGATAACAACATACAGGAGACGACTACAGCCGTCGCGTCTCCGAAGTCTTCGATGACATCGAGAATAGCTGAAGAATAGTCGAGGACGTGATTGTTTTTTCTGCAACGTATGAAGAACATGTGAAACTGGTGCGTCGTCTTTTTCAACGAGCGGCCGACCACAACATCGCAATCAACGTTGGCAAAATAGTATTTGCGCAACCAACAGCGAGATTTGGAGGCTACATTGTGAGCTCCCATGGTTTCCAGCCCAATCCGGATTTAATAAAAGCAATCCGCGAGTTCCTGCAGCCAAAAAACATCACAGACGTAAGAGCATTTCATTGCTTATGTCAACAGGTTGGCAATTTTTCTACCAAGGTTGCTGAGTCGCTGAAACCGCTTTCACCCCTTCTGAAAAAAGGCCTGATGTGGGAGTGGACGACAACGCATGAAGACGCGTTCCTCAAAGCAAGAAAAGCTCTATCGGAAACACATGACCTGGCCTTTTACGCCCAGAAACGACCGACAGCACTACACGTCGACGCATCACGCCTACACGGTCTGGGATTTATTTGGAAGCAAAGGGTTGCCGATGGGAGCTGGCGAATGGTTCAAGCAGGCTCCAGGTATTTATCTGAAGCAGAATCGCGTTATGCGATGAAAGAATTAGAATGTCTAGGAGCAGTGTGGGCGATGCAAAAATGTCGCCAGTTTATCGAAGGTCTTCCAACGTTTGAACTCATTACGGATCACAAACCGCTAGTTCCGATCCTGAATGATCACAGCCTCGACAAACTCGACAATCCACGTATTCTACGTCTCCGTCTCAAGATGCAGCGTTACCAGTTTAAAGCCCGGTGGGTACCTGGAAAAGAAAACATCGACGCCGACGCCTTATCCAGAGCGCCGATTGATGTTGCATCCCAAAAA
The DNA here is from genome assembly GCA_013167095.2 of Daphnia sinensis. NCBI lineage: Eukaryota > Metazoa > Arthropoda > Branchiopoda > Diplostraca > Daphniidae > Daphnia > Daphnia sinensis. Next base: position 9,666 of record WJBH02000302.1, on the reverse strand, counting down.
GACGAATTAGCTGAATGAATGAAGCAAATTTTTTCTCCGCCAAACTGGCTCTCATCAACGCCATCAGTGGGTCCGATGCATCAGTACTGGACCCTGTGCTTGAACGCATTAAAATAGCTGCCAAAAAGGATAAACAGATGATCGAGCTGAGGGAAACTATCATCAACGGTTTCCAAAATGATAAATGCAATTTATCTCTCTCATTACGTCCATTTTGGAGTATGAGGTCCCAATTGGCGATAGATGAAACGGACGGGATGATCGTAGCAGGGGCCAGAGTTGTGATTCCAGCCGAATGCCGTAAACCGTTACTCCAAGATTTAATCAACATGCACCAAGGTGCCACGAAGCTGAGACAGCGGGCGAGATTATCGTTGTATTGGCCTGGAATGGACAATGACATCATGAACGCCGCTAAGACATGCCAATCATGTACCAAAAAACTTCCATCGCTTCCCCCTGAGCCGCTTATTCAACATGAAGCAGCAACACGACCGTTTGAACAGCTACATTCGGACATAGCTACAATCAACGGACGCGATTTCCTTATCATCGCCAACCAATACAGCGGTTGGTTAGACGTCATTCCCTTCCCGAATAAAAATACAACAGCCCGTCGCGTCGTCGACGCAGTTCACGATTTTTTCTTTCGGGGAACAGGAGCCCCTGTCAAATTCTGGAGTGATAACGGGCCCCAATTCAATGCCGTCGAGTTTAAAGATTTTGCAAGAGACTGGGGCATTTCAATCGGAAATTCGTCCCCTCATTACCCACAATCAAATGGATTCGCCGAAGCAGCAATCAGCAGCATGAAAAAGCTCATCGCTGGATCATGGAGAAAAGGTTCCTTCGACGCTAACCAATTCGCAAAATCGTTACTTCTTTTTAGGAACGCTCCTCGCTCAGGTGCAGCTTCACCGGCGCAAATGTTTTTTAACAGACCATTACGTGACGCTTTACCAGCACACCGCCGATCATTCGCACCTGAATGGCAGCAAAAAGCTTAAATTCTCGAAAAAAGAGCAAGAAGAGCAAAGGATATCCAGATTGAGCACTACAACCGTACAGCTCATGCACTTCAACCATTCAGCATAGGAGATCACGTAATTGTTCAACACCCAATCTCCAAATGTTGGGCAACTCAGAAATCGGCCCAAATCGTGATTATATCGTTAAGACACCAGCCGGTCGTCTCTTCCGCCGAAATCACCGAATGCTACGTAAACGAGTGCCCGTCATGCCAGGAAATTCGACTCCAGGGCCATCCATTCAGGCGGCCCCTAATAATCCGCCTCCGCAGGAAGAAAATCCATTCGGATTAAATCAGCCGAATGCAACGACCCGTCGGACGCGAGGAAAGGCAAAAGTTTACACCAACCTTGCACCAAGACGGTCAACACGCAAGAAAAAACGTCCAGCACGTTATTCTGATTGATTATTTGTGTGCAACTGTCTTATTCAATGTAAACGTACCCTGGTTAAATCAATCGATTGTGTAGTTTAAATCATGTAGTGAAAGTATCCACTTTAACTCAAAAAAAGGAAGACGTGTGATGACTTTATGCGACAGTGCAACAACGCATTGCCCGTCGGCTACTTGACAGCCTCCCAACCTACCCTCCCCCCCCAGTACAGTCTACAACTGACTGTCAACCACGACACACCACTACTGACGACAGTCCAATACTTCACCATTCCAATACATTTGATTCATCATCTCGACGTCTACTTATTTCGGCACGAGTAACGTCATCACATTTTTGTTTCTAGTTGAATAGTTTTCTTTTAATATAACAGCTAAACTTTGAATCAAATGAGCAATTCCAACGTATCGTCTTACGACAAGAGAGTCGTCCTTCCTAATACTGCATATGCAAACTGTTTTTGTTCATTTCTATTTATGTTTACTCTTCAATTTGAGACAAGTGGAATTAATTTAATCAGTAGAATATTACGCACAATGATCAGTAATTGTTACTGGTTTTGATATTAAAAGTCCTAGGTTAATAAAAGAAAATCATTCGAACATTCGTAATTTATCCTTTCACTACAGGGGTATTGGCATTGCTAATAATACAATTGGCAGCGTATTTTTGTAAGTTTTGTCATTCTTTTTACTAACTTGACGGTTATTCCATTAATCAGTAGAATAAAACGGACAAAGTTCAGTACTTGTTTTTGTTTCTAGTTGAATAGTTTTCTTTTAATATAATAGCTAAACTTTGAATCAAATGAGCATTCCCAACGTACCGTCTTACAACAGGCGAATCGTCTTTCCTAATACTGCATATGCAATCTGTTTTTGTTCATTTCTATTTAGGTTTACTCTTCAATTTTAAACAAGTGGGATTAATTTAATCAGTAGAATATTACGCACAATGATCAGTAATTGTTACTGGTTTTGATATTAAAAGTCCTAGGTTAATTTAAGAAAATCATTCGAACATTTGTAATTTATCCTTTCACTAGAGGGGTATGGGAATTGCTAATACTACAATTTGCAGCATATTTTTGTAAGTTTTATAATTCTTTTTACTAACTTGACGGTTATTCCGTTAATCAGTAGAATTAAACGCACAATGTTCAGTACTTGTTTTTGTTTCTAGTTGAATAGTTTTCTTTTAATATAATAGCTAATATTTGAATCAAATGAGCATTACCTACGTACCGTCTTACAACAAGCGAATCGTCTTTCCTAATACTGCATATGCAAACTGTTTTTGTTCATTTCTATTTAGGTTTACTCTTCAATTTTAAACAAGTGGGATTTATTTAATCAGTAGAATATTACGCGCAATGATCAGTAATTGTTACTAGTTTTGATATTAAAAGTCCTAGCTTAATTTAAGAAAATCATTCGAACATTCGTAATTTATCCTTTCACTACAGGGGTATTGGCATTGCTAATACTACAATTGGCAGCGTATTTTTGTAAGTTTTGTAATTCTTTTTACTAACTTGACGGTTATTCCATTAATCAGTAGAATTAAACGCACAATGTTCAGTACTTGTTTTGGTTTCTAGTTGAATAGTTTTCTTTTAATATAATAGCTAAACTTTGAATCAAATGAGCATTCCCAACGTACCGTCTTACAACAGGCGAATCGTCTTTCCTAATACTGCATATGCAAACTGTTTTTGTTCATTTCTGTTTAGGTTTACTCTTCAATTTTAAACAAGTGGGATTAATTTAATCAGTAGAATATTACGCACAATCATCAGTAATTGTTACTGGTTTTGATATTAAAAGTCCTAGGTTAATTTAAGAAAATCATTCGAACATTTGTTATTTATCCTTTCACTACAGGGGTATTGGCATTGCTAATACTACAATTGGCAGCATATTTTTGTAAGTTTTATAATTCTTTTTACTAACTTGACGGTTATTCCGTTAATCAGTAGAATTAAACGCACAATGTTCAGTACTTGTTTTTGTTTCTAGTTGAATAATTTTCTTTTAATATAACAGCTAAACTTTGAATCAAACGTGCATTCCCAACGTACCGTCTTACGACAGGAGAGTCGTCCTTCGTAATACTGCATATGCAAACTGTTTTTGTTCATTTCTATTATGTTTACTCTTCAATTTGAAACAAGTGGGATTAATTTAATCAGTGGAATATTACGCACAATGATCAATAATTGTTACTGGTTTTGATATTAAAAGTCCTAGTTAAATTTAAGAAAATCATTCGAACATTCGTAATTTATCCTTTCACTACAAGTGTTTTGGCATTGCTAATACTACAATTTGCAGCATATTTTTCTAAGTTTTATAATTCTTTTTACTAACTTGACGGTTATTCCATTAATCAGTAGAATTAAACGCACAATGTTCAGTACTTGTTTTTGTTTCTAGTTGAATAGTTTTCTTTTAATATAACAGCTAAACTTTGAATCAAATGAGCATTCCCAACGTACCGTCTTACGACAGGCGAATCGTCTTTCCTAATACTTCATATGCAAACTGTTTTTTTTTTCATTTCTATTTATGTTTACTCTTCAATTTGAAACAAGTGGGATTAATTTTGTCAGTGGAATATTACGCACAATGATCAGTAATTGTTACTGGTTTTGGTATTAAAATTCCTAGGTAAATTTAAGAAAATCATTCGAACATTCGTAATTTATCCTTTCACTACAGGGGTATTGGCATTGCTAATAGGGGAGAGCGGGGTTATACAGGACACGTACCAAACAGGACAGTAGCAGTTACGGGTCTTGGTGATGATGAACTGGGGGGAAAAAAATACTGGGATGTTGTCAATGTCAATTTCTATATGTGACAAATAAATCATCGTGAAATTCTTAAATATACACGAGTTATAGCGGAAATAAAAAAAGAGCGCTGTCTTTTCATTTTTATTACCACCACATTTTTTGGTATTGGCCACGCTATGTTTCGCCAAAAATTAATATAATAATTAAGAAAGCTAGTTAATTTCTTTACTTATACATGGCAGCTATTTAAAAAATTTTACGGATTACGGTTTTAGAGTTATTAATGAATTAAAAATAGACCCTCATTGGGGGTGACACTGGACACGGTTTTGGGGGTACAATCGGACGGAATCAATTTTTTATTTTCGGAGCCATAACGTTTGAATCATGGTCCAAGAGTGTTGTCTGCTTCGAAAAGTATTTTCAATAACAATTATTTTTATTATTACGAACAATAATTAATATTTCACGAAGAATTTTAAGTTTCACTAACAATTGATCAAGAATCGATCACGCAATATCTAAGATGCCCCTCCCACTTCTCCATCTGGTATCGAAATGGTCCAGTCCTTCCTCCCCAACTTCATTCGTTAATTTTCTTCATGTTAATGTACTTTTTTTAAATTTAATCTACGCTAAAATAGAAGTTCTATTGATAAAGTAATAAGGGAAATTTTTTTAAAATTTAATTAATAGAAACTTTTTGTGCAACTAGCCGTGTCCAGTTTGGGACACACTCTGTCCAGTTTAACCCCCACATTTTTCATCAACAACAATTTTACCCATATTTTTCTAAATTAAATAACTCGTAAAGTATATAACGTAAATCGATGAAAAAATTCCCCAATGTTATACAAACAACGCTCTTTACAGTAATATAATTTATTTAACCATAACACTTTTACACACCAAATTAAAGACAAAACAAAGTTTTTGTCGTAGTTCACCCCGCTCTCCCCTACTACAATTTGCAGCATATTTTTGTAAGTTTTATAATTCTTTTTACTAACTTGACGGTTATTCCATTAATCAGTAGAATTAAGCGCACAATGTTCAGTACTTGTTTTAGTTTCTACTTGAATAGTTTTCTTTTAATATAACATCTAAACTTTGAATCAAACGAGCATTAACAACGCACCGTCTTCCGACAAGAGAGTCGTCCTGCCTAATACCGCATACGCAAACTGTTTTTGTTCATTTCTATTTATGTTTACTCTTCAATTTGAAACAAGTTGGATTACTTTAATCAGTAGAATATTACGCACAATGATCAGTAATTGTTACTGGTTTTGATATTAAAAGTCAAAGGTTAATTTACGAAAATCATTCGAACATTCGTAATTTATCCTTTCACTACAGGGGTATTGGCATTGCTAATACTACAATTGGCAGCTTATTTTTGTAAGTTTTATAATTCTTTTGACTAACTTGACGGATATTACATTAATCAGTAGAATTAAACGCACAATGTTCAGTACTTGTTTTTGTTTCTAGTTGAATAGTTTTCTTTTAATATAACAGCTAAACTTTGAATCAAATGAGCATTCCCAACGTACCGTCTTACGACAGGCGATTCGTCTTTGCTAATACTGCATATGCAAACTGTTTTTGTTCATTTCTATTTATGTTAACTCTTCAATTTGAAACGAGTGGGATTAATTTAATCAGTAGAATATTACGCACAATGATCAGTAATTTTTACTGGTTTTGATATTAAAAGTCCTAGGATAATTTTAAAAAATCATTCGAACATTCGTAATTTATCCTTTCACTACAGAGGTATTGGCATTGCTAATACTACAATTGGCAGCGTATAAACTGTTTTTGTTCATTTCTATTCATGTTTACTCTTCAATTTGAAACATGTGGGATTAATTTAATCAGTAGAATATTACGCACAATCATCAGTAATTGTTACTGGTTTTGATAATAAAAGTCCTAGGTTAATTTAAGAAAATCATTCGAACATTCGTAATTTATCCTTTCACTACAGGGGTATTGGCATTGCTAATACTACTATTTGCAGCATATTTTTGTAAGTTTTATAATTCTTTTAACTAACTTGACGGTTATTCAATTAATCAGTAGAATTAAACGCACAATGTTCAGTACTTGTTTTTGTTTCTAGTTGAATAGTTTTCTTTTAATACAATAGCTAAACTTTGAATCAAATGAGCATTCCCAACCTACCGTCTTACAACAGACGAATCGTCTTTCCTAATACTGCATATGCAAACCTTTTTTGTTCATTTCTATTTATGTTTACTCTTCAATTTTAAACAAGTGGGATTTATTTAATCAGTAGAATATTACGCACAATGATCAGTAATTGTTACTGGTGTTGATATTAAAAGTCCTAGGTTAATTTAAGAAAATCATTCGAACATTCGTAATTTATCCTTTCACTACAGGGGTATTGGCATTGCTAATACTACAATTCGCAGCATATTTTTGTAAGTTTTATAATTCTTTTTACTAACTTGACGGTTATTCCATTCATCAGTAGAATTAAACGCACAATGTTCAGTACTTGTTTTTGTTTCTAGTTGAATAGTTTTCTTTTATTATAACAGCTAAACTTTGAATCAAACGAGCATTCCCAACGTACCGTCTTACGACAGGCGAATCGGCTTTCCTAATACTGCATATGCAAACTGTTTTTGTTCATTTCTATTTATGTTTACTCTTCAATTTTAAACAAGTGGGATTAATTTAATCAGTAGAATATTATGCACAATGATCAGTAATTGTTACTGGTTTTGATATTAAAAGTCCTAGGTTAATTTAAGAAAATCATTCGAACATTCGTAATTTATCCTTTCTCTACAGGGGTATTGGCATTGCTAATACTACTATTTGCAGCATATTTTTGTAAGTTTTATAATTCTTTTAACTAACTTGACGGTTATTCCATTAATCAGTAGAATTAAACGCACAATGTTCAGTACTTTTTTTTGTTTTTAGTTGAATAGTTTTCTTTTAATACAAAAGCTAAACTTTGAATCAAATGAGCATTCCCAACGTACCGTCTTACAACAGGCGAATCGTCTTTCCTAATACTGCATATGCAAACCTTTTTTTTTCATTTCTATTTATGTTTACTCTTCAATTTTAAACAAGTGGGATTTATTTATTCAGTAGAATATTACGCACAATGATCAGTAATTGTTACTGGTTTTGATATTAAATGTCCTAGGTTAATTTAAGAAAATCATTCGAACATTCGTAATTTATCCTTTCACTACAGGGGTATTGGCATTGCTAATACTACAATTGGTAGCGTATTTTTGTAAGTTTTATAATTCTTTTTACTAACTTGACGGTTATTCCATGTATCACTAGAATTAAACGCACAATGTTCAGTACTTGTTTTTGTTTCTAGTTAAATAGTTTTCTTTTATTATAACAGCTAAACTTTGAATCAAATGAGCATTCCCAACGTACCGTGTTACGACAGAAGAATCGTCTTTCCTAATACTGCATATGCAAACTGTTTTTGTTCATTTCTATTTATGTTTACTCTTCAATTTGAAACAAGTGGGATTTATTTAATCAGTAGAATATTACGCACAATGATCAGTAATTGTTACTGGTGTTGATATTAAAAGTCCTAGGTTAATTTAAGAAAATCATTCGAACATTCGTAATTTATCCTTTCACTACAGGGGTATTGGCATTGCTAATACTACAATTCGCAGCATATTTTTGTAAGTTTTATAATTCTTTTTACTAACTTGACGGTTATTCCATTCATCAGTAGAATTAAACGCACAATGTTCAGTACTTGTTTTTGTTTCTAGTTGAATAGTTTTCTTTTATTATAACAGCTAAACTTTGAATCAAACGAGCATTCCCAACGTACCGTCTTACGACAGGCGAATCGGCTTTCCTAATACTGCATATGCAAACTGTTTTTGTTCATTTCTATTTATGTTTACTCTTCAATTTTAAACAAGTGGGATTAATTTAATCAGTAGAATATTATGCACAATGATCAGTAATTGTTACTGGTTTTGATATTAAAAGTCCTAGGTTAATTTAAGAAAATCATTCGAACATTCGTAATTTATCCTTTCTCTACAGGGGTATTGGCATTGCTAATACTACTATTTGCAGCATATTTTTGTAAGTTTTATAATTCTTTTAACTAACTTGACGGTTATTCCATTAATCAGTAGAATTAAACGCACAATGTTCAGTACTTTTTTTTGTTTTTAGTTGAATAGTTTTCTTTTAATACAAAAGCTAAACTTTGAATCAAATGAGCATTCCCAACGTACCGTCTTACAACAGGCGAATCGTCTTTCCTAATACTGCATATGCAAACCTTTTTTTTTCATTTCTATTTATGTTTACTCTTCAATTTTAAACAAGTGGGATTTATTTATTCAGTAGAATATTACGCACAATGATCAGTAATTGTTACTGGTTTTGATATTAAATGTCCTAGGTTAATTTAAGAAAATCATTCGAACATTCGTAATTTATCCTTTCACTACAGGGGTATTGGCATTGCTAATACTACAATTGGTAGCGTATTTTTGTAAGTTTTATAATTCTTTTTACTAACTTGACGGTTATTCCATGTATCACTAGAATTAAACGCACAATGTTCAGTACTTGTTTTTGTTTCTAGTTAAATAGTTTTCTTTTATTATAACAGCTAAACTTTGAATCAAATGAGCATTCCCAACGTACCGTGTTACGACAGAAGAATCGTCTTTCCTAATACTGCATATGCAAACTGTTTTTGTTCATTTCTATTTATGTTTACTCTTCAATTTGAAACAAGTGGGATTAATTTAATCAGTAGAATATTACGCACAATGATCAGTAATTGTTACTGGTTTTGATATTAAAAGTCCTAGGTTATTTTAAGAAAATTATTCGAACATTCGTAATTTATCCTTTCACTACAGGGGTATTGGCATTGCTAATACTACAATTTGCAGCATATTTTTGTAAGTTTTATAATTCTTTTTACTACTTGATGGTTATTCCATTAATCAGTAGAATTAAACGCACAATTTTCAGTACTTGTTTTTGTTTCTAGTTGAATAGTTTTCTTTTATTATAACAGCTAAACTTTGAATCAAATGAGCATTCCCAACGTACCGTCTTACGACAGGCGAATCGTCTTTCCTAATACTGCATATGCAAACTGTTTTTGTTCATTTCTATTTAGGTTTACTCTTCAATTTGAAACAAGTGAGATTAGTTTAATCAGTAGAATATTACGCAAAATGATCAGTAATTGTTACTGGTTTTGATATTAAAAGTCCTAGGTTAATTTAAGAAAATCATTCGAACATTCGTAATTTATCCTTTCACTACAGGGGTATTGGCATTGCTAATACTACTATTTGCAGCATATTTTTGTAAGTTTTATAATTCTTTTAACTAACTTGACGGTTATTCCATTAATCAGTAGAATTAAACGCACAA
>WJBH02000301.1:0-17083 GCA_013167095.2 Daphnia sinensis | reverse complement strand
TACAATACCATGAGTTTTATATGTGTACAGGCTATATCGATATATCTTCATGCAAACAGGTTCAAAACCAATATCTATACTTCTACATGTATACAGTATAGTGCATTCATATACACATAGTGTATTCAATCTGTATACAGTATAGTGCATTCATATACACAAAGTGTATTCAATCTGTATACAGTATAGTGCATTCATTTACACATAGTGTTTTCAATCTGTATACAGTAAAGTGCATTCATATACACATAGTGTATTCAATCTGTATACAGTATTATACCATGAGTTTTATATGTGTACAGGCTATATCTATATATCTTCATGCAAACAGGTTCAAAACCAATATCTATACTTCTACATGTATACAGTATAGTGCATTCATATACACATAATGTATTCAATCTGTATACAGTGTAGTGCATTCATATACACATAGTGTATTCAATCTGTATACAGTATAGTGCATTCATATACACATAGTGTATTCAAACTGTATACAGTATCATACAATGAGTTTTATATGTGTACAAGCTATATCTATATATCTTCATTCAAACAGGTTCAAAACCAATATCTATACTTCTACATGTATACAGTATAGTGCACTCATGTACACATAGTGTATTCAATCTGTATACAGTATAGTGCATTCATATACACATAGTGTATTCAATCTGTATACAGTATAGTGCATTCATATACACATAGTGTATTCAATCTGTATACAGTATAGTGCATTCATATACACATAGTGTATTCAAACTGTATACAGTATCATACAATGAGTTTTATATGTGTACAAGCTATATCTATATATCTTCATTCAAACAGGTTCAAAACCAATATCTATACTTCTACATGTATACAGTATAGTGCACTCATGTACACATAGTGTATTCAATCTGTATACAGTATAGTGCATTCATATACACATAGTGTATTCAATCTGTATACAGTATAGTGCATTCATATACACATAGTGTATTCAATCTGTATACAGTATAGTGCATTCATATATACATAGTGTATTCAATCTGTATACAGTATAGTGCACTCATATACACATTGTGTATTCAATCTGTATACAGTATAGTGCATTCATATACACATAGTGTATTCAATCTGTATACAGTATAGTGCATTCATATACACATAGTGTATTCAATCTGTATACAGTATAGTGCATTCATATACACATAGTGTATTCAATCTGTATACAGTATAGTGCATTCATATACACATAGTGTATTCAATCTGTATACAGTATAGTGCATTCATATACACATAGTGTATTCAATCTGTATACAGTATAGTGCATTCATATACACATAGTTTATTCAATCTGTGTACAGTATAGTGCATTCATATACACATAGTGTATTCAATCTGTATACAGTATAGTGCATTCATATACACATAGTGTATTCAATCTGTATACAGTATAGTGCATTCATATACAAATAGTGTATTCAATCTGTATACAGTATTATACCATGAGTTTTATATGTGTACAGGCTATATCTATATATCTTCATGCAAACAGGTTCAAAATCAATATCAATACTTCTACATGTATACAGTATAGTGCATTCATATACACATAGTGTATTCAATCTGTATACAGTATAGTGCATTCATATACACATAGTGTATTCAATCTGTATACAGTATAGTGCATTCATATACACATAGTTTATTCAATCTGTGTACAGTATAGTGCATTCATATACACATAGTGTATTCAATCTGTATACAGTATAGTGCATTCATATACACATAGTGTATTCAATCTGTATACAGTATAGTGCATTCATATACAAATAGTGTATTCAATCTGTATACAGTATTATACCATGAGTTTTATATGTGTACAGGCTATATCTATATATCTTCATGCAAACAGGTTCAAAACCAATATCAATACTTCTACATGTATACAGTATAGTGCATTCATATACACATAGTGTATTCAATCTGTACACAGTATAGTGCACTCATATACACATAGTGTATTCAATCTGTATACAGTATAGTGCATTCATATACACATAGTGTATTCAATCTGTATACAGTATAGTGCATTCATGTACAGATAGTGTATTCAATCTGTATACAGTATAGTGCATTCATGTACAGATAGTGTATTCAATCTGTATACAGTATAGTGCATTCATATACAGATAGTGTATTCAATCTGTATACAGTATAGTGCATTCATATACACATAGTGTATTCAATCTGTATACAGTATAGTGCATTCATATACACATAGTGTATTTAATCTGTATACAGTATAGTGCATTCATATACACATAGTGTATTCAATCTGTATACAGTATAGTGCATTCATATACACATAGTGTATTCAATCTGTATACAGTATAGTGCATTCATATACACATAGTGTATTCAATCTGTATACAGTATAGTGCATTCATATACACATAGTGTATTCAATCTGTATACAGTATCATACCATGAGTTTTATATGTGTACAGGCTATATCTATATATCTTCATGCAAACAGGTTCAAAACCAAAATCTATACTTCTACATGTATACAGTATAGTGCATTCATATACAGATAGTGTATTCAATCTGTATACAGTATAGTGCATTCATATACACATAGTGTATTCAATCTGTATACAGTATAGTGCATTCATATACACATAGTGTATTCAATCTGTATACAGTATAGTGCATTCATATATACATAGCGTATTCAATCTGTATACAGTATAGTGCATTCATATACACATAGTGTATTCAATCTGTATACAGTATAGTGCATTCATATACACATAGTGTATTCAATCTGTATACAGTATAGTGCATTCATATACACATAGTGTATTCAATCTGTGTACAGTATTGTGCATTCATATACACATAGTGTATTCAATCTGTATACAGTATAGTGCATTCATATACACATAGTGTATTCAATCTGTATACAGTATAGTGCATTCTACATGCACTATATACAGACATGTATATACAGACAATATACATGCACTATATACAGATAGTGTATTCAATCTGTATACAGTATAGTGCATTCATATACACATAGTGTATTCAATCTGTATACAGTATTATACCATGAGTTTTATATGTGTACAGGCTATATCTATATATCTTCATGCAAACAGGTTCAAAACCAATATCAATACTTCTACATGTATACAGTATAGTGCATTCATGTACAGATAGTGTATTCAATCTGTACACAGTATAGTGCACTCATATACAAATAGTGTATTCAATCTGTATACAGTATAGTGCATTCATTTACACATAGTGTATTCAATCTGTATACAGTATAGTGCATTCATGTACAGATAGTGTATTCAATCTGTATACAGTATAGTGCATTCATATACAGATAGTGTATTCAATCTGTATACAGTATAGTGCATTCATATACAGATAGTGTATTCAATCTGTATACAGTATAGTGCATTCATATACACATAGTGTATTCAATCTGTATACAGTATAGTGCATTCATATACACATAGCGTATTCAATCTGTATACAGTATAGTGCATTCATATACAGATAGTGTATTCAATCTGTATATAGTATAGTGCATTCATATACACATAGTGTATTCAATCTGTATACAGTATCATACCATGAGTTTTATATGTGTACAGGCTATATCTATATATCTTCATGCAAACAGGTTCAAAACCAATATCTATACTTCTACATGTATACAGTATAGTGCATTCATATACAGATAGTGTATTCAATCTGTATACAGTATAGTGCATTCATATACACATAGTGTATACAGTATAGTGCATTCATATACAGATAGTGTATTCAATCTGTATACAGTATAGTGCATTCATATACACATAGTGTATTCAATCTGTATACAGTATAGTGCATTCATATACACATAGTGTATTCAATCTGTATATAGTATAGTGCATTCATATACACAAAGTGTATTCAATCTGTATACAGTATAGTGCATTCATATACACATAGTGTATTCAATCTGTATACAGTATAGTGCATTCATATACACATAGTGTATTCAATCTGTATACAGTATAGTGCATTCATATACACATAGTGTATTCAATCTGTGTACAGTATAGTGCATTCATATACACATAGTGTATTCAATCTGTATACAGTATAGTGCATTCATATACACATAGTGTATTCAATCTGTGTACAGTATAGTGCATTCATATACACATAGTGTATTCAATCTGTATACAGTATAGTGCATTCATATACACATAGTGTATTCAATCTGTATACAGTATAGTGCATTCTACATGCACTATATACAGACATGTATATACAGACAATATACATGCACTATATACAGATAGTGTATTCAATCTGTATACAGTATAGTGCATTCATATACACATAGTGTAGTGTATTCAATCTGTATACAGTATTATACCATGAGTTTTATATGTGTACAGGCTATATCTATATATCTTCATGCAAACAGGTTCAAAACCAATATCAATACTTCTACATGTATACAGTATAGTGCATTCATATACAGATAGTGTATTCAATCTGTACACAGTATAGTGCACTCATATACACATAGTGTATTCAATCTGTATACAGTATAGTGCATTCATATACACATAGTGTATTCAATCTGTATACAGTATAGTGCATTCATGTACAGATAGTGTATTCAATCTGTATACAGTATAGTGCATTCATATACACATAGTGTATTCAATCTGTATACAGTATAGTGCATTCATATACAGATAGTGTATTCATCTGTATACAGTATAGTGCATTCATATACAGATAGTGTATTCAATCTGTATACAGTATAGTGCATTCATATACACATAGTGTATTCAATCTGTATACAGTATAGTGCATTCATATACACATAGGGTATTCAATCTGTATACAGTATAGTGCATTCATATACACATAGCGTATTCAATCTGTATACAGTATAGTGCATTCATATACAGATAGTGTATTCAATCTGTATACAGTATAGTGCATTCATATACACATAGTGTATTCAATCTGTATACAGTATAGTGCATTCATATACACATAGTGTATTCAATCTGTATACAGTATCATACCATGAGTTTTATATGTGTACAGGCTATATCTATATATCTTCATGCAAACAGGTTCAAAACCAATATCTATACTTCTACATGTATACAGTATAGTGCATTCATATACAGATAGTGTATTCAATCTTTATACAGTATAGTGCATTCATATACACATAGTGTATTCAATCTGTATACAGTATAGTGCATTCATATACACATAGTGTATTCAATCTGTATATAGTATAGTGCATTCAAATACACATAGTGTATTCAATCTGTATTCAGTATAGTGCATTCATATACACATAGTGTATTCAATCTGTATACAGTATAGTGCATTCATATACACATAGTGTATTCAATCTGTATACAGTATAGTGCATTCATATACAGATAGTGTATTCAATCTGTGTACAGTATAGTGCATTCATATACACATAGTGTATTCAATCTGTATACAGTATAGTGCATTCTACATGCACTATATACAGACATGTATATACAGACAATATACATGCACTATATACAGATAGTGTATTCAATCTTTATACAGTATAGTGCATTCATATACACATAGTGTATTCAATCTGTATACAGTATTATACCATGAGTTTTATATGTGTACAGGCTATATCTATATATCTTCATGCAAACAGGTTCAAAACGAATATCAATACTTCTACATGTATACAGTATAGTGCATTCATATACAGATAGTGTATTCAATCTGTACACAGTATAGTGCACTCATATACACATAGTGTATTCAATCTGTATACAGTATAGTGCATTCATATACACATAGTGTATTCAATCTGTATACAGTATAGTGCATTATGTACAGATAGTGTATTCAATCTGTATACAGTATAGTGCATTCATATACACATAGTGTATTCAATCTGTATACAGTATAGTGCATTCATATACAGATAGTGTATTCAATCTGTATACAGTATAGTGCATTCATATACACATAGTGTATTCAATCTGTATACAGTATAGTGCATTCATATACAGATAGTGTATTCAATCTGTATACAGTATAGTGCATTCATATACACATAGTGTATTCAATCTGTATACAGTATAGTGCATTCATATACACATAGTGTATTCAATCTGTATACAGTATAGTGCATTCATATACACATAGTGTATTCAATCTGTATACAGTATAGTGCATTCATATACACATAGTGTATTCAATCTGTATACAGTATAGTGCATTCTACATGCACTATATACAGACATGTATATACAGACAATATACATGCACTATATACAGACATGTATATACAGACAATATACATGCACTATATACAGATAGTGTATTCAATCTGTATACAGTATAGTGCATTCATATACACATAGTGTATTCAATCTGTATACAGTATTATACCATGAGTTTTATATGTGTACAGGCTATATCTATATATCTTCATGCAAACAGGTTCAAAACCAATATCAATACTTCTACATGTATACAGTATGGTGCATTCATATACAGATAGTGTATTCACTCTGTACACAGTATAGTGCACTCATATACACATAGTGTATTCAATCTGTATACAGTATAGTGCATTCATATACACATAGTGTATTCAATCTGTATACAGTATAGTGCATTCATATACACATAGTGTATTCAATCTGTATACAGTATAGTGCATTCATATACACATAGTGTATTCAATCTGTATACAGTATTAGACCATGAGTTTTATATGTGTACAGGCTATATCTATATATCTTCATGCAAACAGGTTCAAAACCAATATCTATACTTCTACATGTATACAGTATAGTGCATTCATATACAGATAGGGTATTCAATCTGTATATAGTATAGTGCATTCATATACACATAGTGTATTCAATCTGTATACAGTATAGTGCATTCATATACAGATAGTGTATTCAATCTGTATACAGTATAGTGCATTCATATACAGATAGTGTATTCAATCTGTATACAGTATAGTGCATTCTACATGCACTATATACAGACATGTATATACAGACAATATACATGCACTATATACAGATAGTGTATTCAATCTGTATACAGTATAGTGCATTCATATACACATAGTGTATTCAATCTGTACACAGTATAGTGCATTCATATACACATAGTGTATTCAATCTGTATACAGTATAGTGCATTCATATACACATAGTGTATTCAATCTGTATACAGTATAGTGCATTCATATACACATAGTGTTTTCAATCTGTATACAGTATAGTGCACTCATATACACATAGTGTATTCAATCTGTATACAGTATAGTGCATTCATATACACATAGTGTATTCAATCTGTATACAGTATAGTGCATTCATATACACATAGTGTATTCAATCTGTATACAGTATCATACCATGAGTTTTATATGTGTACAGGCTATATCTATATATCTTCATGCAAAAAGGTTCAAAACCAATATCTATACTTCTACATGTATACAGTATAGTGCATTCATATACAGATAGGGTATTCAATCTGTATATAGTATAGTGCATTCATATACACATAGTGTATTCAATCTGTATACAGTATAGTGCATTCATATACAGATAGTGTATTCAATCTGTATACAGTATAGTGCATTCATATACAGATAGTGTATTCAATCTGTATACAGTATAGTGCATTCATATACACAAAGTGTATTCAATCTGTATACAGTATAGTGCATTCATATACACATAGTGTATTCAATCTGTATACAGTATAGTGCATTCATATACAGATAGTGTATTCAAGCTGTGTACAGTATAGTGCATTCATATGCACATAGTGTGTTCAATCTGTATACAGTATAGTGCATTCATATACACATAGTGTATTCAATCTTTATACAGTATAGTGCATTCTACATGCACTATATACAGACATGTATATACAGACAATATACATGCACTATATACAGATAGTGTATTCAATCTGTATACAGTATAGTGCATTCATATACACATAGTGTATTCAATCTGTATACAGTATCATACCATGAGTTTTATATGTGTACAGGCTATATCTATATATCTTCATGCAAACAGGTTCAAAACCAATATCTATACTTCTACATGTATACAGTATAGTGCATTCATATACAGATAGTGTATTAAATCTGTATATAGTATAGTGCATTCATATACACATAGTGTATTCAATCTGTATACAGTATAGTGCATTCATATACACATAGTGTATTCAATCTGTATACAGTATCATACCATGAGTTTTATATGTGTACAGGCTATATCTATATATCTTAATGCAAACAGGTTCAAAACCAATATCTATACTTCTACATGTATACAGTATAGTGCGTTCATATACAGATAGTGTATTCAATCTGTATACAGTATAGTGCATTCATATACACATATAGTGTATTCAATCTGTATACAGTATAGTGCATTCATATAAACATAGTGTATTCAATCTGTATACAGTATCATATCATGAGTTTTATATGTGTGCAGGCTATATCTATATATCTTCATGCAAACAGGTTCAAAACCAATATCTATACTTCTACATGTAAACAGTATAGTGCATTCATATACAGATAGTGTATTCAATCTGTATACAGTATCATACACCATGAGTTTTATATGTGTACAGGCTATATCTATATATCTTCATGCAAACAGGTCAAAACCAATATCTATACTTCTACATGTATACAGTATAGTGCATTCATATACACATAGTGTATTCAATCTGTATACAGTATAGTGCATTCATATACAGATAGTGTATTCATTCTGTATACAGTATAGTGCATTCATATACACATTGTGTATTCAATCTGTATACAGTATAGTGCATTCATATACACATAGTGTATTCAATCTGTATACAGTATCATACCATGATTTTTATATGTGTACAGGCTATAACTATATATCTTCATGCAAACAGGTTCAAAACCAATATCTATACTTCTACATGTATACAGTATAGTGCATTCATATACAGATAGTGTATTCAATCTGTATACAGTATCATACCATGAGTTTTATATTTGTACAGGCTATATCTATATATCTTCATGCAAACAGGTTCAAAACCAATATCTATACTTCTACATGTATACAGTATAGTGCATTCATATACAGATAGGGTATTCAATCTGTATATAGTATAGTGCATTCATATACACATAGTGTATTCAATCTGTATACAGTATAGTGCATTCATATACAGATAGTGTATTCAATCTGTATACAGTATAGTGCATTCATATACAGATAGTGTATTCAATCTGTATACAGTATAGTGCATTCATATACACAAAGTGTATTCAATCTGTATACAGTATAGTGCATTCATATACACATAGTGTATTCAATCTGTATACAGTATAGTGCATTCATATACAGATAGTGTATTCAAGCTGTGTACAGTATAGTGCATTCATATGCACATAGTGTGTTCAATCTGTATACAGTATAGTGCATTCATATACACATAGTGTATTCAATCTTTATACAGTATAGTGCATTCTACATGCACTATATACAGACATGTATATACAGACAATATACATGCACTATATACAGATAGTGTATTCAATCTGTATACAGTATAGTGCATTCATATACACATAGTGTATTCAATCTGTATACAGTATCATACCATGAGTTTTATATGTGTACAGGCTATATCTATATATCTTCATGCAAACAGGTTCAAAACCAATATCTATACTTCTACATGTATACAGTATAGTGCATTCATATACAGATAGTGTATTAAATCTGTATATAGTATAGTGCATTCATATACACATAGTGTATTCAATCTGTATACAGTATAGTGCATTCATATACACATAGTGTATTCAATCTGTATACAGTATCATACCATGAGTTTTATATGTGTACAGGCTATATCTATATATCTTAATGCAAACAGGTTCAAAACCAATATCTATACTTCTACATGTATACAGTATAGTGCGTTCATATACAGATAGTGTATTCAATCTGTATACAGTATAGTGCATTCATATACACATAGTGTATTCAATCTGTATACAGTATAGTGCATTCATATAAACATAGTGTATTCAATCTGTATACAGTATCATATCATGAGTTTTATATGTGTGCAGGCTATATCTATATATCTTCATGCAAACAGGTTCAAAACCAATATCTATACTTCTACATGTAAACAGTATAGTGCATTCATATACAGATAGTGTATTCAATCTGTATACAGTATCATACCATGAGTTTTATATGTGTACAGGCTATATCTATATATCTTCATGCAAACAGGTTCAAAACCAATATCTATACTTCTACATGTATACAGTATAGTGCATTCATATACACATAGTGTATTCAATCTGTATACAGTATAGTGCATTCATATACAGATAGTGTATTCATTCTGTATACAGTATAGTGCATTCATATACACATTGTGTATTCAATCTGTATACAGTATAGTGCATTCATATACACATAGTGTATTCAATCTGTATACAGTATCATACCATGATTTTTATATGTGTACAGGCTATAACTATATATCTTCATGCAAACAGGTTCAAAACCAATATCTATACTTCTACATGTATACAGTATAGTGCATTCATATACAGATAGTGTATTCAATCTGTATACAGTATCATACCATGAGTTTTATATTTGTACAGGCTATATCTATATATCTTCATGCAAACAGGTTCAAAACCAATATCTATACTTCTACATGTATACAGTATAGTGCATTCATATACAGATAGTGTATTCAATCTGTAAACAGTATAGTGCATTCATATACACATAGTGTATTCAATGTGTATACAGTAATGTGCATTCATATACACATAGTGTATTCAATCTGTATACATTATAGTGCATTCATATACACATAGTGTATTCAATCTGTATACAGTATAGTGCATTCATATACAGATAGTGTATTCAATCTGTATACAGTATAGTGCATTCATATACACATAGTGTATTCAATCTGTATACAGTATCATACCATGAGTTTTATATGTGCACAGGCTATATCTACATATCTTCATGCAAACAGGTTCAAAACCAATATCTATACTTCTACATGAATACAGTATAGTGCATTCATATTCAGATAGTGTATTCAATCTGTATACAGTATAGTGCATTCATATACACATTGTGTATTCAATCTTTATACAGTATAGTGCATTCATATACACATAGTGTATTCAATCTGTATACAGTATCATACCATGAGTTTTATATGTATACAGGCTATATCTATATATCTTCATGCAAACAGGTTCAAAACCAATATCTATACTTCTACATGTATACAGTATAGTGCATTCATATACAGATAGTGTATTCAATCTGTATACAGTATCATACCATGAGTTTTATATTTGTACAGGCTATATCTATATATCTTCATGCAAACAGGTTCAAAACCAATATGTATACTTCTACATGAATACAGTATAGTGCATTCATATTCAGATAGTGTATTCAATCTGTATACAGTATAGTGCATTCAAATACACATAGTGTATTCAATCTGTATACAGTATATTGCATTCATATACACATAGTGTATTCAATCTGTATACAGTATAGTGCATTCATATACACATAGTTTATTCAATCTGTATACAGTATAGTGCTTTCATATACACATAGTGTATTCAATCTGTATACAGTATCATACCATGAGTTTTATATGTGCACATGCTATATCTACATATCTTCATGCAAACAGGTTCAAAACCAATATCTATACTTCTACACGTATACAGTATAGTGCATTCATATACATATAGTGTATTCAATCTGTATACAGTATAGTGCACTCATATACACATAGTGTATTCAATCTGTATACAGTATAGTGCATTCATATACACATAGTGTATTCAATCTGTATACAGTATAGTTCATTCATATACACATTGTGTATTCAATCTGTATACAGTATAGTGCATTCATATACACATAGTGTATTCAATCTGTATACAGTATAGAGCATTCATATAAACATAGTGTATTTAATCTGTATACAGTATAGTGAAATCATATACACATAGTGTATTCAATCTGTATACAGTATAGTGCATTCATATACACATAGTTTATTCAATCTGTATACAGTATAGTGCTTTCATATACACATAGTGTATTCAATCTGTACACAGTATCATACCATGAGTTTTATATGTGCACAGGCTATATCTACATATCTTCATGCAAACAGGTTCAAAACCAATATCTATACTTCTACATGTATACAGTATAGTGCATTCATATACACATAGTGTATTCAATCTGTATACAATATAGTGCATTCATATACACATAGTGTATTCAATCTGTATACAGTATAGTGCATTCATATACACATAGTGTATTCAATCTGTATACAGTATAGTGCATTCATATACACATAGCGTATTCAATCTGTATACAGTATAGTGCATTCATATACACATAGTGTATTCAATCTTATACAGTATAGAGCATTCATATAAACATAGTGTATTCAATCTGTATATAGTATAGTGAATTCATATACACATAGTGTATTCAATCTGTATACAGTATAGTGCATTCATATAAACATAGTGTATTCAATCTGTATACAGTATCATATCATGAGTTTTATATGTGTGCAGGCTATATCTATATATCTTCATGCAAACAGGTTCAAAACCAATATCTATACTTCTACATGTATACAGTATAGTGCATTCATATACAGATAGTGTATTCAATCTGTATACAGTATCATACCATGAGTTTTATATGTGTACAGGCTATATCTATATATCTTCATGCAAACAGGTTCAAAACCAATATCTATACTTCCACATGTATACAGTATAGTGCATTCATATACGGATAGTGTATTCAATCTGTATACAGTATAGTGTATTCATATACACATAGTGTATTCAATCTGTATACAGTATAGTGCATTCATATACACATAGTGTATTCAATCTGTATACAGTATAGTGCATTCATATACACATAGCGTATTCAATCTGTACACAGGATCATACCATGAGTTTTATATGTGTACAGGCTATATCTATATATCTTCATGCAAACAGGTTCAAAACCAATATCTATACTTCTACATGTATACAGTACAGTGCATTCATATACAGATAGTGTATTCAATCTGTATACAGTATAGCGCATTCATATACACATAGTGTATTCAATCTGTATACAGTATAGTGCTTTCATATACACATAGTGTATTCAATCTGTATACTGTATAGTGCATTCATATACACATAGTGTATTCAATCTGTATACAGTATAGTTCATTCATATACACATTGTGTATTCAATCTGTATACAGTATAGTGCATTCATATACACATAGTGTATTCAATCTGTATACAGTATAGAGCATTCATATAAACATAGTGTATTTAATCTGTATACAGTATAGTGAAATCATATACACATAGTGTATTCAATCTGTATACAGTATAGTGCATTCATATACACATAGTGTATTCAATCTGTATACGGTATCATACCATGAGTTTCATATGTGTGCAGGCTATATCTATATATCTTCATGCAAACAGGTTCAAAACCAATATCTATACTTCTACATGTATACAGTATAGTGCATTCATATACAGTGTATTCAATCTGTATACAGTATAGTGCATTCAAATACACATAGTGTATTCAATCTGTATACAGTATAGTGCATTCAAATACACATAGTGTATTCAATCTGTATACAGTATAGTGCATTCATATACACATAGTGTATTCAATCTGTATACAGTATAGTGCATTCATATACACATAGTTTATTCAATCTGTATACAGTATAGTGCTTTCATATACACATAGTTGTTTCAATCTGTACACAGTATCATACCATGAGTTTTATATGTGCACAGGCTATATCTACATATCTTCATGCAAACAGGTTCAAAACCAATATCTATACTTCTACATGTATACAGTATAGTGCATTCATATACAGATAGTGTATTCAATCTGTATACAGTATAGTGCATTCATATACACATAGTGTATTCAATCTGTATACGGTATAGTGCATTCATATACACATAGTGTATTCAATCTGTATACAGTATAGTGCATTTATATACACATAGTGTATTCAATCTGTATACAGTATAGTGCATTCATATACAGATAGTGTATTCAATCTGTATACAGTATAGTGCATTCATATACACATAGTGTATTCAATCTGTATACAGTATCATACCATTAGTTTTATATGTGTACAGGCTATATCTATATGTCTTCATGCAAACAGGTACAAAACCAATATCTATACTTTTACATGTATACAGTATAGTGCATTCATATACAGATAGTGTATTCAATCTGTATACAGTATAGTGCATTCATATACACATAGTGTATTCAATCTGTACACGGTATAGTGCATTCATATACACATAGTGTATTCAATCTGTATACAGTATAGTGCATTCATATACACATAGTGTATTCAATCTGTATACAGTATAGTGCATTCATATACACATAGGGTATTCAATCTGTATACAGTATCATACCATGAGTTTTATATGTGTACAGTCTATATCTACATATATTTTCATGCAAACAGGTTCAAAACCAATATCTATACTTCTACATGTATACAGTTTAGTGCATTCATATACAGATAGTGTATTCAATCTGTATACAGCATAGTGCATTCATATACACATAGTGTATTCAATCTGTATACGGTATATGGCATTCATATACACATAGTGTATTCAATCTGTATACAGTATAGTGCATTCATATACACATAGTGTATTCAATCTGTATACAGTATAGGGCATTCATATACACATAGTGTATTCAATCTGTATACAGTATAGTGCATTCATATACACATAGTGTATTCAATCTGTATACAGTATAGTGCATTCATATACACATAGTGTATTCAATCTGTATACAGTATCATACCATGAGTTTTATATGTGTACAGGCTTTATCTATATATCTTCATGCAAACACAAACCAATATCTATGACTTCTACATGTATACAGTATAGTGTATTCATATACAGATAGTGTATTCAATCTGTATACAGTATAGTGCATTCATATACACATAGTGTATTCAATCTGTATACAGTATAGTGCATTCATATACACATAGTGTATTCAATCTGTATACAGTATAGTGCATTCATATACACATAGTGTATTCAATCTGTATACAGTAAAGTGCATTCATATACGCATAGTGTACTCAATCTGTATACAGTATAGTGCATTCATATACACATAGTGTATTCAATCTGTATACAGTATAGTGCATTCATATACACATAGTGTATTCAATCTGTATACAGTATAGTGCATTCATATACACATAGTGTATTCAATCTGTATACAGTATCATACCATTAGTTTTATATGTGTACAGGCTATATCTATATATCTTCATGCAAACAGGTTCAAAACCAATATCTATACTTCTACATGTATACAGTATAGTGTATTCATATACAGATAGTGTTATTCAATCTGTATACAGTATAGTGCATTCATATACACATAGTGTATTCAATCTGTATACAGTATAGTGCATTCATATACACATAGTGTATTCAATCTGTATACAGCATAGTGCATTCATATACACATAGTGTATTCAATCTGTATACGGTATATGGCATTCATATACACATAGTGTATTCAATCTGTATACAGTATAGTGCATTCATATACACATAGTGTATTCAATCTGTATACAGTATAGTGCATTCATATACACATAGTGTATTCAATCTGTATACAGTATAGTGCATTCATATACACATAGTGTATTCAATCTGTATACAGTATCATACCATGAGTTTTATATGTGTACAGGCTTTATCTATATATCTTCATGCAAACAGGTTCTAAACCAATATCTATACTTCTACATGTATACAGTATAGTGTATTCATATACAGATAGTGTATTCAATCTGTATACAGTATAGTGCATTCATATACACATAGTGTATTCAATCTGTATACAGTATAGTGCATTCATATACACATAGTGTATTCAATCTGTGTACAGTATAGTGCATTCATATACACATAGTGTATTCAATCTGTATACAGTATAGTGCATTCATATACGCATAGTGTACTCAATCTGTATACAGTATAGTGCATTCATATACACATAGTGTATTCAATCTGTATACAGTATAGTGCATTCATATACACATAGTGTATTCAATCTGTATACAGTATAGTGCATTCAGATACACATAGTGTATTCAATCTGTATACAGTATCATACCATTAGTTTTATATGTGTACAGGCTATATCTATATATCTTCATGCAAACAGGTACAAAACCAATATCTATACTTCTACATGTATACAGTATAGTGCATTCATATACAGATAGTGTATTCATCTTACGTAACAGTATAGTGCATTCATATACACATAGTGTATTCAATCTGTACACGGTATAGTGCATTCATATACACATAGTGTATTCAATCTGTATACAGTATAGTGCATTCATATACACATAGTGTATTCAATCTATATACAGTATAGTGCATTCATATACACATAGTGTATTCAATCTGTATACAGTATAGTGCATTCAATAAGTTTTCATATACACATAGTGTATTCAATCTGTATACAGCTTAGTGCATTCATATCACATAGTGTATTCAATCTGTATACAAGTATAGTGCATTCAAATACACATAGTGTATTCAATCTGTATACAGTATAGTTGCAGTCATATATACATAGTGTATAATCAATCTGTATACAGTATAGTGCATTCATATACACATAGTGTATTCAATCTGTATACAGTATCATACCATGAGTTTTATATGTGGTACAGTCTATATCTACATATATTTTCAATGCAAACAGGTTCAAAACCATATCTATACTTCTACATGTATTCAGTATAGTGCATTCATATACAGATAGTG